>WYDI02032976.1:0-19599 GCA_009867235.2 Psittacus erithacus
TCAGCGCTGTTCCCAGGCTGAAAGTCAAAAACACAGCACTGCACCAGCTACTAAGAAGGAGAAAAATGACTGCTACTTCTGAACCAAGGACACTTGCAGAAGAAAGTTGTCTTCCGCACAATTGAGGAACATCCCAGATTGCTTGTGCCGGGCCGTACCGTCCCTCCAACAGATATCACGGTGCTTGAAGTCCCCCATGAGGACAGGGCCTGTGAGCGTGAGGCTGTTCCTCTCTGTCTATAGGGCGCTTCATCCACAGAGTCCTCTTGATCAGGAGGTCTGTAACAGATCCCCACAGTAATGTCTTCCATCGCTGCTCTCCCTTTAACCCTGACCCACAAACTCTGTTGATTGATCACTTGTTCCCAGACAGAGTTCCATACTCTCCAGCCTATACCTAACATAAATAGCAACTCCCTCTCCCTGCCTGCCGGGCTTGTCTTTTCTAAAGAGCCTGTAACGTTCCATTCAACACTCCAGTCATAGGAGCCATCCCACCATGTTTCTGTGATACCTATTATATCATATCCCCATAATAGTTTAGTAGTTTATTTCAGGATTTTTTGACCTTTATGTCACTGGAACTTTCACAGTTCCTTGAAACTTCCCACTTTTCATGTTATTGGAAGAGTGCAGCACACAGTACATTTAATGTTTGAAATTCACCATCAAATACAATGAAATTCAGCACTTCCACCTCTTTTAAAGTTTTTAACCCCTATGTGATTTCTTCTCTTTCCATGCATCTTCAGGAAGTTCCATCTGGACAGTCAAAGTCAAGGCAGAAGTTTTCATATAAGACTGCAGTACACCAACAGAAGAATTCTAGTTTTATCATGTCTTACATCTGTATGTGATTCATGACTAATATAATGATTATGCAACATGCACAGATGTGATATTTTGGTGTGATTTCCCATTACAGCTGTAACACCAGCACTTTTACAAGAGAAGCAATGCACCGTTTTATTTGTACATGAACAGTGTATATGCACAAAGATTAAACGAAGGAATTAGTAGAATGGAAGCATTAAAAGAGACAGGTACATGTGGGACAGATTGTATCCAGCTTATACAAGCATAAAGAGAAAATAATGTCTATTAGACTGGAATATAGAATCGTAGAGTCATAGAACCACAGAACCATAGAATCGTTTGTGTTGGAAGGGACCTTAAAGATCATCTAGTTTCGACCTTCCTGCCGTGGGCAGGGACACCTTCCGCTAGGCCAGGTTACTCAAAGCCACATCCAACCTGGCCTTGAGCACTGCCAGGGATGGGGCAGCCACAACTTCTCTGGACAATCTGTGCCAGTGTCTCACCACCTTCACACTAAAGAACTTCTTCCTAATATCTAATCTATATCTCCCCTCTGTCAGCTTAAATACATTCCCCCTTGTCCTATCACTACATTCTCTTGTGTAGAACTGATCTGGCAGATATCTTTTTATGACTCCCATATATCCATCCTACTAGGATAGCTAGCCTTGTACCCTGCTCACAAACTCAGACCTTGTCATGAGGTCAGAATATGGTTTTTTGTCTGCTGTGTCAGAAGAAATGTACTGGTTTTATTTAATAAAAATTTCTCCCCTCAGAATTCAGCAGCTGCCTATGTTAGTGCTTCATAAGAGAAAAGAAGCACTGGGGACCTGTGAGGGGAAGTCACAGGTGTACTACTAAACAGAACAGATTTGAGATTGTTATTTTGTTTTGATGCACATTTAAGCTACAAGGTTAAATGTGCATCCATTGAACAAAAGGAGTTAGCTATGTGTTCGTGCATCTTAATTCTCTTTCATCCAGCACAGCCTGGACACATCTAAACTGTCTACTGTCACCATTACAAATATTCACAGTGCATGTCAAATGCCTTCCCCAAGCACTGGTTGGGGAATTGCTGAATAGCACAAACCAAAACCATGCCAATGTAATAATTAAATAGTATGGAAAATTTGGGATCCTGCCACTGCTTTGACTGTTAGTATAAAGAGCGCTAAAAGTACTGAGAACAGACTGTGGAAATAGAACTACGCAGCAGTATTTTTGAAGACAGAACTGTTGGGGGCTGTGAAGCACTGGAGCAGGTTGCCCAAAGAGGCTGTGAAATATTCATTTCTGGAGATACACAAAACTTATCTTAAAAAGCCCCATGCCACCTGATCAAAATTTGATATTCACCATGCTCAACCAGAGACCGATTAGGACAAGTGTTCTTTTTGGATAGGTCCTTTAATGTTAGGGATTCAACAGCCTTTAAAGTTAGGAGTGGAAAAGGGGAAGCAGACAGAAAATGACTGGTGGATATCAAGGGTATCGCAGCATGTTACTGGAAGAATAGTCAATTTTGTGGCTTGCCATTATTAATTTAAACCTCAGGCATGGGTATGCTGCAGATCTAAAACTGCGCCTCACTGTAAACATTGTAATTACTACTTCTAACATTTGGCTTTCATTAAAGCCAGAAAAGTCTTTTTTAGCTGTTTTTATAGGACAAATATTGGTAAGCTGGCTCTACCAACAGACTTTTTTCAGATCTGTTAACTTTTTGGCTGAAGTTTTTCCAGGGTTTTGTTTGGTTTTTTTAAAGCTTCAGAAATAGTCTTTTTTGCCTGACATTTATAAAGCTGTATCCCAAAGGCAGGATTTGGGACCATAGAATCACAGAAGAATTTAGATTGGAAGGGACATTTGGATCTCACCTTTGTAGATTTATATGTCCTCCAGCTTCAAGCACTTAGATAAGGTTGCTTAGACCCTGTTTAGTCTAGTTTTGAGTATCTTGAAGGATGGAGCTTTCACAGCCTCGCTTGGCACCTGTTCCAGTATTTGGCCACTCTCAAGATTTTTTTTACTTCCTTCTATTTCATCAGAATTTCCATATTCCAACTTGTATCTGTTGCCTCTTTGTCCTGTCACTAGTCCTCTGTCTTCTGTAAACCATTCCATTAGGTAGGCAAACATGGCAATAAAATCCACCTTAGATTTCTATTCTTAAAATAAAACTAGAAGAGTTCTCTCAGCCTTTCCTAGAAAGCATGTGTTTCAGCCTCCAACAGTCTCCATGGCCCACTGCCAGATTCATAGTAGTACATCAATGTCTTTCTTCTACTAGACAGCCCCCATACTGAACGCAGTACTACAAATCTGGTCTCACAAGTGCTGAACAGAAGATAGTGACTTGCCTCAACCTGCCAGCTACACTCCTGCAGATGACTTTCCTCACCACAAAAGCAACCCAAGTATCCATGCTCAGCTTGTTCACTAGGATTCCCAGGGCACAAATACTTTCTGCAAAGCTGCCTTCCAGCCAGTGGTCACTCAGCGTGCGCTGCTGCGTGGTTGAATCCACCAAAGGTGAGGGATTCTGCTCTTAGGCATGAAATTCCTGCCAGTCCTTTTCTCCAGTTGCTCTAAAAAGTAGAACTGCCTTTCACTATATCTCAACACACTCCCCTCAGGATGATGTTATCTGTGAAGCTTCTATAGGTACATTGCATCACAACATGCAGGTCTTTATTAGACACTAAATAATATGGGCCTCAATACCAGAGTAATCCCTAAAGAATGTCACTTTTAACGACCCACTGACTGAACTTTCATACCAATGCTTTGAGCCCAGCAATCCAACCAGTTTTCCAAATGTCTTTTGTCTACCCAACCAAACAATATCTCGCTGATTTGACTATGGGAGACCATGCCAAAAGCCTTGCTGAAATCAAAGTTAACATCATCCACTACTGTCTCTCTGTCCACAAAGCCAGTCATTTCATCATAAAAAGGAATCAGATTTTTCAGACTTATTTTGCCAGTGGTACATCTACTCTGGCTGTTTCTAGTCACCCTCTTGTTTTTCATGTGCTCAGAAATAGCATCCAGGAGGATTTGTTTCGTATTCTTTATGGTATCAGAGGTGAAGCTGCCTGGCCATTACTCTTTCCCTTCTTGAAAATGAATGTGAAACTTGCCTTTTTCCTGTCATTAAAAATACCTATATTGCTTGTTACCATCACATTTGAAACATAGCAGTAAGCCCACGTACTGAGCTGTGTTCTAGTGATGTAATCCAGCTTTTATTGTTGATACAGTCTCAAGATCCTCAGGAGAAAAAAACAAACTACTGCAAAATATGCTCAAGAGTAAAATGAGCTCAAATACTTTTTCTTTTTCTTGTTTAAAGTAAGGTTAATACTCCAGACATGTCTTACCTGCTTTCTATTATTCTCTGCATGGGCACCAGCCACAACAGAACTAACTCTTCTTTTTCTTTCTTTCTTTCTTTTCCTTTAGCTTTTCTAATAACAAGTTGAAATATCGAGCAGGCCATTTGTGAAAGAGCAAGATCAGAGCATCAGCTGCTGATGAAAATGAACTGCTATAGCATGAACACCAGTGCTCAATGATAGTCCTATGTTTACAGTTGCTAAGACTGGACACTTGAGAACACCTTGAGAAGGGTTAGAGCTTGCAGGGGACTGAGGGCAAGGAGGGCAGTGGAAAACTGAGAAGCTTATTGAGAACAATTGACCAAAATTGATACTATATTTGGGATGTATGGCTTAAAAATCTCTTTCTTAAAAAGAGCTTAAAAAAGCTCTTTCTTGCTTAATCTCTCTGTTTTGGTTAGCTGATATAAGTAGTTCATGCATTTATTTCTGAAGTACAATTCACAAGGGTAACATTAAGCTAACAGATCTTTTTTGGAGAAATCTGTATCCTCATTACTCATCCGAGTCAGGCCAAAGAAATGTCTTTAACTGTTCTTTTCACTTGTGATATTAGTTTTTACTGTTGAATGCAATGCGTTTGTTGCATCCAAAGTTGGGGGAAGTCCAACAAACTGAAGACAAATTTAAATGCACCACCAAAGAGCAAACTAAAGCTGAAACGATTTTATACCTAATAGTTGGAAATGAGGTGAGCATAACAAGGTGTGGACAGTTAGTTACATTCTGCATAGCTGTCTCTGTCATATTCTGTGAATCAGAGGAACTGTGCCTTGATTTATACCACTGTGGGTGAGAAGAAAATCCACTAATATCAGTATTTTAATTTAAATGATCAAGGAAGACTTGAGCTTTTGACTAATACAGGGAAATGAGTGAAAGGGACTGGGGTGGAAATAGGTGACATTCTGAAACGAAAAATGTAAAAATTCTCTGGAGTTAGGGCAAGTTCCTGGAAACAACAGTATTTTTATCAATGCATATTTCCAAAACTTGAAAAGGTAAACCAGGAAACTGTAGATCATTGGACTTAACAGCAAGCATATGAGAAGATCTTGGAAACAATCTCGAACGATATGGTAGGAAAGCATAATAAAAGTGCATTTTATTGTCTCAGGCAGATGCCCAGCAATTTCACAGAACTGTGAAGGCACAGCTTCTTCCATTGTGTGGGTGCAGTGAACACAAATGTGCAAAAAGCACTTGACAGGCCCCAAACCAGAATCAATATTGAATGAAGAATGCAGAAGCTAGAACAAGAAACTATGTGCTTAAGTAAGAAACAATCTGGCAGAAGAGCAGTATCTAGAGCTAAGGGTGTGCCCCAAAAAGTGCTTATCCCAACTGCAGCCTGGTACTAGGACTCTTGACCAAACGACATAAACTATCTCCCTTCTGCTCCATACTAAGGCATGCTGCATGAATTCTCACACTTTTTTGTCTCACTTGTATCTGTAAAGAGAAACTGATACCTATGTTGTTTACAGTTTGGCTAACTCGCTTGCTGCAGTCTCAGATGGGGTGTTCAGAAATAACACAGAACCAGGGAATTTGCCCAAACCTGTGCTTGCGTTCTTTATGGTTAGTGCCAAACAACAAAAACCTCCCCGAGACTCACTGGTGCCTTCCAGTTAACTCCTATGAAAAACAGTTAAGCATTCAGATCCCCACAAAAGACATTATCAGAGCTGTAAACATCATAAAATGCAATAGCTTAAACTGAACTTCTGTAGAGGTGGGTTGCCACAGCTTGCACCTACTGTGAACTGGATTGAAAGATTTTCATTTTGCCATTGCAGAAGCGTTTAAGCAACAAGAAATAAAAGGCTTCTGCACATGCTTTTGCACAATTGTGTACATTGCTGACTTCTTAGTTATTTGTGGGAAATACCAGATTTGCAAGAGACATAATGAAAAATGGAGAACTTGCAATTGTGCAGAGATCACAGTTTTCTTACTCCAATGAGAAAACAGCTTATGCCATCTGGTATAAAATACGCGCTAATCAGAGTATCTTCTCTGATTCAATGCTGACACTGAACAGTGATTCCTATAACAGATGGACCATGTTCTTTCACCATGGCAATTTAAAAGCCTCCTCATAAATATTTATCATCCTTCCTATCTCCATGTCTGAAATAACTGCTGCAAACAAGCTTGTTGGCCTTGCCCACCAAGTCCACAGTATTTGGACTGTTTTGCCTCTTTTTATGTCGCCTCATGACTCCATATGGTGCATCAAAGATGCCAGCCTTTGTTTTCCATTTGTCTGCCTCTCTCAAATCTGTTTTCCATGCTTTCCTCCCTGGCGCTTCCTATGTGTAATCTTCATAAGCTTTGTTCCTCAGCTGGGTCACAAGACCTTTATTTTCTGTAATGTAACTCTGCAAGACCTCTTTTCAAAACAATTCCCATAATCTGCAATAAAAGAATTTGGATATAGCAAACCTGAGGGACAGTTCAGAAGTATCCTTGCTGTTAGTTTTAGAACAACATTCTCAAAATTGACATTGTCAAGATGTATTCAGTTGCTATATGGCAACTTTACTTGTCTGGGGGGGTGGTGGTTGTTTGGTTTTCCGTCAATCTACCCAGGTAGTCTTTACAATAGGACATCTTATCTGGTGTTTGCATAGTATCCATGAAAACAAAGTATGATTTATTTTAGTAAATGGCTAGGATAAATGGAGAAATACTCAACTGTAATAACCTCAGAAAAATGCAAACTCAGTCATTTATGTGGAAGTCATAGAAAGAATAGTAATTCAAAGTTTTCAGTTCCAAATGTGGTTTTACAGATTTCCTGTGTTACAATTTGTTTTGAAAGAGCCCTGAGCACCACACAGAATCTGAACTTTACTTAAAATCAATGTGACAAATATCTCTTTGGCCAAATTTTGTGAGCGGTGTGAGGTCAGATACAGAGTTGGCTCTGTTTCTGTAGTCCTAGTCTGCCTGGAACAAAAGTTAAGATACCGTGACAATTTCTTTTAAAGGCCTTAGATTTGTCTTAGACTTGTTCAAAAGCATCAAGAGACAGCTATTTCTCCAAAATAACAAGTAATTGAAGTCATCATCATTTCTTCCTTCCAAATATAGGCACAGTGCAAGGATTTTGTGGATTTTATGCCACTTGATTCTGTTGACTTGTATAAATGCCATAACTTTAAAAATCATTACACTTTCACAGTGAAGTTATACTAAATACTCTATTATACTAAAATTTCTTCTACTATTATAATTGATATTTCTTCAGTTTTATATCTAACTATAAATAATATTTCTTATTAATTATCTAATAACTATCTAAAGATAACGTACAGCAGGTGATCTATTTCTTGGAAACTGCTCAAATACTTCTGCTAACATAGACTAATCAGTCTGAGACAGATGATATAGATAATTTATTTCCAGAAGTCATATTTTAATAAGATTATGCATCACTAGTAGTAGTCTTACACTCACAAAGTGTCAGAATACTTCAGCTGTTGGTGATGTTATTGGTTTTGCCTACAGCACTGAGAAATCTTTCTGTAGTTCTGTTCCCATTAAATACTGGCTAAATCACAAGTTCTTGAGGTAGCATCAGTAAAAATTCAAATACTGCCTCAGAAATATGATTTTTCAATTGCAGTTAGTTGGTTACAGAGGTGATAATACTTTCCATCTTCAACAATTTTTAATGCATCCTTATTACTTTAAAGTTGAATTGCAAAATCAACTAAGCTCCTGATAAAGGATTTGAGATTTATAGTACAGCTTCTAATTGTATGTAACACTTCTACTGCTATACCTAAGACCAGGTGTAGCACCATTTAGGTCTGTAGCATATATGTAACAGTCTTTAATCATTTGTTAATCTTTAGAATCTTTTTATAAATTATGCCTTTTATGCAATTGGTGTACAAACAGGAGGTTGGATCATGAGAATGTTTACATTGCTGCTCTTTCATGGGTTATGTTTGAGAAATTGGACGTGATATGCAATTTTTAAGATCTTTTTAGCAGAATTTTGCAGTTGTTTTCTCCACCTCTTTCTGCTGCTCTCTACTTTTATCTTCTCCTTTTCTGTGTTCATTTCACTTCCTTTTCATTCCTGTCTCACTATCCCCTTACCACTTAATTCTAAATGATGCTAGACAGAGGGACAGTGAAAGTTTGGAAAGATTTATGTCAATAGACAACTGAGGTTTTTATTAGATTTTTAATCCTTGGGGCATTCTCTACAAGTTGATCTTGCAGAATTTAGGCTCTCTCTCCCAGGTAAGAGTTGTTATTTAATTGGTTTTCAATATAAACTGGAGTACAATTGGTTTTTTTACACAAAAATAGGGCTTGTTTATCATGTCCTATTCCATGATAATGACAGTCACCCTGGAGACAGGCAGCCAGATGGAACTGAACTGGCACCATCCCTGGCCCCTTTGCATTTGTTGCATCCTCTCTGTTCCCTTCATAGACCCTTGTTCATCTTGCATCGCTTTCTCTATTCTGTCTTAAAGCAGATGAAGTAAAGCAAAATAAGCCAGAAGTGGCAGGCAGACTGCCGCCTGCCAGTTTCTCAGCAGAAATCTCTGACATGATGAAAACCACCACCACAGCATTCTCATAACAGGTCCCTGCTTCCCTGTAGAAGAAAAATCCAAATTATATTCTCCATCTATGCATCCCGAGTAACTCAAGAAGGTCATATTCAGGATATGCGTCAGGATGACCAAGGTCAGAATCAGGATTTTGCTGCTATTTTTGTGGTGATTATTGTCCTGAATTGCAGTCAGTTTCTGGTAGGAAAATCACTTCCTCTCCACAGACAGTCCTCTCCTTCTGCAATGACAGCTGTAAGTAGCCTCATGATCACAGGCCCTGGTTCTCCAGTGGGACTTCAACCACCCTGATACCTGCTGGAAAGACAACACAGCTAGACACACACAGTCCAAGACGTTTCTGCAAAGCACTGTTGATAACTTTGACACAGGTAGTGGAGGAGCCAACAAGGACCATGTACTAACAGACAAAGAAGTACTGGTTGGGGATGTGAAGCCTGGGGACAGCCTTGTCTGCAGTGACCAGCATGGATGAGGCATGGCAATAAGTATGCCAGTTGCTGGACTTAAGGAGATCTAGCTCTGGCCTCTTCAAGGGCCTGCTTAGAGGAATTCTATGGGTTAGAGGTCTCAAAGGTAGGGCGCCCATGAGAGCTGGTTTTAGATTAGTAATAAACAAGTAATAGGGCACGAGTCAGTTACTGATGAGGCAGGGACTGAACAGAAAAAAATCCACTGACTTACAACATCTAAATATAACTCCAAACCATGAAATGGAGAGGTAACGCCTTTCTCCTCTTCCATGGAGTCCGTCATCTAATTTTCAGATTCTGGCTTCTGAAACTTCTGGGTATGATTCTTTGATTTGTTTTTAATAGCAGGAAAAGAGAAAGAATACAAGTTCATAGATACAGTTATACACAAATGTACATTTATTATTCGTGTCTAGATTTTGAACTAAAAATGAACATATATTGCTGCCATGAACATGTATTTCAGTTCTGGTCCCTGGATTCTTCTTAAATAATGGAAATGAAAAATGAGCGGTTATTGCAGGATTTTTTGCAGTACAATGTGTCCAAATCTGCACTGAGATGATGTCAGAAAATGCTACATTTTTTCCAAGGTATGAAGTGAATTAGGGGGAGCTAGCTTACCACAGCCTGAATTGTTAAAATAGCTATTTTGGCTGATACACTGTTGTCCAGCCAGAAAATACAGGTATTTTTTATTTCAAATGCTGTGAACTAAAATGGGAGACTTTTCAGATACCTCCCTGATAAATTGATGGCTGAAATAGACAGTCATTGGCAATGTTCCTCAAGGGGGCATTCTAATACATAATTTATGCTCTTCCACATATAAAGATAAGAAGGTCACCAGGGTTTCTGGTTTGAACTAGAAATCTGAACTCTGGTTTAAATCTGGACTAATTTATTCTTTGATCAACAGTGTAAATTAGTAGAAAAAAAAAAAAGAAGAATAAACTGGAAAATGTAAAACTTTCAATGAAATACATCTCAGTCTGTACAAACATTACAATCAAAAACCAAATATTGAAATTGTGTTAGCAGAATTAGACTCCTTCAGATTTTGAGTTACTGGAATGTAGATGGACTCCTAATAAGACTGAGTTGATCAAAAGTAAGAAAACAAATGCACATTTAAGACATTATCTGTGGAGCCTACAGAAGAATGTTGATGAAGTGCAGAAGATTTTTTTTTTTTTAATTTAATAAAATATCTATGCCTAAAAGGAGATAAAAAGTACATTTTGAATGACAACATAGCAGACAAAATAAGGGATGAAATTAAATCTCAGAAAATTAGGAAAACTTCAGACTATAAGGAACCCCAGAAAACTTTTTACTAGGTTTACCGCTAATTGCCGTTCTTAGACAAATGAACAAATCAGTGTTGGATGATGCATCTTTACAAGGTCAAATAAGAAGAATATTCTTAAACTAATTCTAAATATTGAAGATACATGAGAGGAATTTTCTTAAGCAAATATCCAGTGCAGACTCTGACCAATTGGCAGATAAAATTGCAATTTTGAAATGGTCCCCAGGAGCTTTATTCATCTCAATGAAGCAGAATTAATAGATAGTAGGTTGTTCTGCAGCACTGTGAAACAAATGTAAAAACAATAAGGAATAATCCATAATTTTTCTCTCTTGATACTGAAGAGGCATTTGAATGAGTCAGCTTAAAATTTGCTTTCTACATTTGACAGTGGATACAGCATCTTATGGTGACTAGTTTCTCACAAGAGCTCCTTTCACAGGGTTGGACTTTCATATAACAAGCATGTTCACATGTATTTGCGAAGGGGGATAACTGAACCCTTTAGTCCATATAAATTAACACACCAAAATTTAACTTTCTCATTATCTTATTTTATATAGCTATCTTTTACATGTGCATAAAATTATTGAATACAGGAAATTAGCAGTAAATTTATAGCTTTGATCTAAACTAGTGAATGTTAAAATAAAGGGTGAACATAGGCTAACAACACTTACAAAAGTAGAACAAATGTTTCCTACAGCACTGGCTGGTTTCAAATTAGTTGGGTTGTATTAGACGTTTTAGCAGTCTTCAGTACTTAAAGATATGTATTTCAACCCAGCTTGAAACAGTCCAAGGTATTTGGTTTCTCAAAAGTGATAAATGTTTACTAAACTAAGTTGGGTTTAGGGGACTGCAATGAAATAACAGGATCTGTTAAGGCAAACAGTATCATGAGGTAAATACTTCTTCCCTCATGAGCTCTCTTTCCATTTTATGGGATTGATTCCATCTTGCACTAGACCTGTGCCTGGCCAATTCTATTATCCTGAGTAAGCAGTATCTTTTATATTTACTTGAAGGGTTCATAGAAATAACTTCACATAATATAACAATACTTTCAGAAAGTCTTTTGGCAACTCTGGAGTCCTTAAATTATCCTTGCATGAACACATACTTTTTTTTTTACTAAAATCTATAATGATCTGGAAAAAATGTGCCAGATGTCAGTTGGATGTCCTGCCTACAAACTCCCAGCCATTCTTGAATTGGCAGTCAGGTTCAGGAAGGAATCTGCTGTGAGGAATACCAGGACCAGAGTAGAACCAGCCTTAGAAATAAGTAGCTACAAATGGAAGTAGCACTCATGCTTGCAGCTTTGATGTAATATACCATCAACGTAATTACTCACAGCTTTGATGTAATGCAAGAAACCTAAAACTGCCACTGGACAGAGAAAACTAAAACCCAACTTGTATTTAAAAAAAAAAATTGTCTCTTTGGAGAGGTTTATGAACTTGGTGCAGGTATTTTCTGATAGACTTATGTTGCAATTTCAAAAGAAATACCTATTGAATAACTGTCAAAAGTGGACTTTTTTCGGCTAACACAGTCAGTATAACCGAGGTGTAAAATCATTACATTCTTCCGAGAAAGGAGCACTCCTGAAATCTAGAACTATTTTGCATCAGACAAACTAACAGCCAGACTCAGTCATAATTTGCTTAGGTAGAATGCCGCAATGAGTGCAGTTAAACAGAATTAACAAAGCCAATTACATATATAAAGATAGGAATTGCATGCAAGGATCCTTCTTTTTCCAACTGGCCTTCTTATAGAAGCTCTTTACATACAAGTATGAACTTACTTCTAACTGCTATCTTTGCTAATTTTAGGTACTTCTTTTGCATGGTGTTTCACCTTCATCCTTGCTGAAACACATCTGGCATGATAGGATGATTGCTGCTTTTGGTTAATGCACAGAAGAGATGACTTTTCTGAGGCCTTTAAGACACACTTGGCAAATTGCATATCTGTACTTCACAGTGTAATGTTACCCAGGAATAAGGACTAAAAAGATCACATGATTTGGAGCCATATAAAACAACACTAGAGACTAAGCTACGGATTCCTCATCCCCGCTTTAATCCAAAAGGCACACGTTTACCTGGCTGGTGACTAAAGTTTTCCATGGACTGTGTTTGGAGCCTGCTCTGTGGCAGGTAATATATAGTATAGTTTTAGAGGGTCATCATTGATGAGCCTAAATGGAGAAAGTAATACATAACAGTCACAGAGTCTTTTTGGATGCTTTCAGGAGACAGTTTGAATTGTAAGTACAGATTCTCACAAGAGACGACTTCACTGTCTCCACTAGAGTCACAGTTTTCCAAGTCTAGAATATTAGTGTGTGAGTATCTCAGAAGTTGGAACGATTGCTGAGTTGCTCAGGAAATTTGAAATAATGGCAGTGCTTTTGCTTTATTACATAGGTTTTGCTGTAGACCTGTGTGCTAGAACTAGAAGTTTGTATGCAAATAGTGATTAGATTGGTGTTGTGCTACTCTTTTTGGGCCTTATCATATGATACGTTTATTTTAATGCCAGATGTTCAAAACCAGTGTCAACAAAGATAGCTTGTTATAACTAAAAGAGAGCAAATAATGCCAGTCATGTCTGGCTCTTCATTTCAAAAGTAAGACCACATTCAAACTGCAAAGATCCAATACTGGAAGATATCCCTGTCTTAGTTCCGCATGGAAAAAGCATCTTGTCCTAAAAACATAGTAACTACATTCTGCAGAGTATGTAAGACAAGTGCTCGAGGAGATCTAGAATTTAATGAGTGCAAAGAAGACTGGGATGCATTTTAACTGAAGGTATGGAAATATTTTTTGGCTGTGTGTGGTTTTGACAGCTCTTCAAAAGTGGCTAGTGCTTCAAAATTCACACTGGCAAATTTGCGATTGATCTCCATATAGAAACCACAGCATGATGTAACACTGCATGACTTGACTGGGAGCTGGACTCAATTGCTAAATGCATGTCAGAAAAGGTCCAAAAACAGGAGAGCAGCTACATTTCAGTTTGGTCTGAAATGTTTGATGCTTTTGCTTTATATTTCTTTAAGGCATATGAAGCTACCAAAGGACAAAACATTTTCGGGAAAAATAACTCAGAACTGGTAAGACAGAAGCCGGTTTTTTAAGATAAAGCATCGGACAACTGACATAGTAACAAGACCCAAAGACCTGTTAGCCACATCTACAAACTAACTCACTTTCAGCTATCAAGGCATTCAGGCTACTGAGATGAAAAATGTGACAGTGTTTGCCCTACTTGTGAAAAGCTAAAATAATGATGATAGAAGTCTCTATCTGGAACAGCTCTGTCTAGAGTACCTCAGCTTTTGCAGTTCTTGTAGAATGAATTAAAGTCTGTCTACCTCCCCACCTGTGCTGATGAAATTGTGAAAGGATGGAGAGGCTAAGAGAGCTAAAGCCTGAGGGAAAGGAAGGAGAAGAGCTGACTGCAGTCTCATAGTATTTTTTTAGCTTGCTCCCAAATCTGTCACCAGATTTTCAGATCAGGTTTAGGAGCCTGATCAGAGCAAAGTGTCGCTTCCCTTCTACCCACATGTTGGTGTCTTTTGCCTAGAAGGGGAAGGCTGTTGCCTTTCTATGCCTTGTCCTAATACAGATTTTGTGCACAATGACATCATGCACCCAAAATGAAGAACACAGAAGTGCTCTGCTGGACACAGCCATTGTACTATTTTTGCTTTGGAGAAGTACATTGGAAACAAGAAAGGTTTCTTTTTTCTTTTTTTAATGTCCCAGAGCATGTAATTTAAGCAAATGCTCATTTTATTTAATATTAACCAAACTAAAAATTTATCCAAACTAGTTATCAGGCGTGATTGTTCCCACATGCTTGAGACATCCTACTGAAGCAGAAGGAATTTCTTTCTGAAGGTTGTCACTTCTCTCCAGGGAATCAAAGGGTGCTTTGAAGGCTCTCTTAAAATAGACACCTCACTTTAGATAGCCAAAATCAGATTAACTAAAACCTATCCATGACAGTTGAGATGCAGACTAGTGAATCCAATAGAAAGATTCATGAAAACCAATGAAGTCAGCAGGACTGCTCAAATTTAACCATCTGGCAAAAGTTTTCATGGCTAATTTTAAACGCAAGGCTGTTCAGCACCTTGCAGGACCATTACTTGTTTTACACCTAAATCATACATAAAAATGTAAGTACATGAATATTTATGTGCTGAAGATTGGGTCGTAAAGACTTATGAGAAGAAGTGCTGGAGCCCAGCTGTCAGAAACTCCTGCTGAGCTAGCCATCTGTCTATAATCACATATCTATCAGTTTTCTGTCTGTAATTACACATGTCTGTCAATGCCCCCCTCATCCTGAATGCAGACTTCAAAGAATTCAGGTTGTCTCCTGAAAAATCTGATCCTTCCTCTGCTTCCTACTTCTCCCTTTCCCCTTCCTTTCCACCCCGTCCCCCTTCCTTCACATACCTCGATTAGTTCTGCTTTTTTTTTTATTTAGGATGATTACACTGACATCATACAAATGGAGAATCTATATTTATTCTAACAAAGGATAAAGATGCTAAGATAGCACTTATTGGTAAGGTGACATTTTCATGGTCCAAACTGGACTTGCTTTCTGCTTACAAGTAAACTGCTGAGAAAGCAATTGTCTGCATAGTGAATATCAGCTTTAAAGCAGTTCTCTTGAATTCTGTTACATTTTACTATTGTTTTATGGGATCTCAGATACACTCAGGCAGAAATGTGAAGGTACTAAATTAGTCCAACATAAAGGTGATCTAGGATGTGTACAGTTGTTAGTAATTCATGTAATATATACCATTCCAGCGCTGACAGGGGGTTATGCCTTATACGATCAGTAAGGGAAAGCATGGAAAGTAATCAAATAAAATCCAACATATGCTGATTTGTTGTTACTTAAAATATACACTGTTTGGAGACAGGACCTTCCAGAGCTTTTTTCTTTTCCACCTGGCAATCACCACCTTGCTCAGTCAGACTAGGATGCACGTATCTCCAGTATATCATTAATACAGCTGCTAACACCACAGGAAAGAGCCGAGCTTGCAGCATCTACCAGGTTTTCACATTCTTTTGCCCAGTAGTAAAGAAGTAAAACAAAACTCAGTTTCAGGTCTCCCATAAGACTCCTGCTGGCTTGTCCAACATCTCCTGGCTGTTTAAAAGAGACTAAAATAAATTGTCTTTCCCAATGATTTGTATTGGATTACTGCTGAAAAATCCCAGTTCTGTGCCTGCCACTAGGATTGGTTGAACCATCCAAGAAACACAAAACCCATCCTTCTTTCCTCTGATTTAGATCCACATCCTTCATTAACTTCAACCCTCTTTTTTAATGACCTCCATTAGCCCAAGCATTAAATAGCTACAAGCATTATTCTGTCTTCTTCAAGGAATATCTTCAGCTTGGATACCTCCTTCTCATTACGGTTCCATAACACTTCTAAGAGACTCTTCAACACTTCTAAAAGATGTGCTGAGAACCCGAAGGACTGAGAAGTAAGGAAAAAAAAGAAGAAAAATATCTCAAAATGTTGAATAGCATCTAGTTCATCATAGAAGAACATCTAGAAATGAAACACAAGAAGCCAAATGAAAACTAGAGTGGGATAGTATTTTGTTTAGAACAAAAAGCTGAAGTACTGATTGGAGCTTTAAAGTGTAGTAGTATGCTGAAAAAGAATTCTGTTAAATGGTTACATAGGATTCATTAACTCTTGCAACTGTACAACTCTAGAGTCTTCTTTAGGAGATACAGGATACAAGCTTCTGTTGCATACAGTTTAAGAGATTCCTGTCTAATTTATTGTACTCATTTATTGTACTGTACTCATTTGTTGTAGGGACAGAAATAGGAGAGAAGACATTATTCTATTTTTTTACTTGGAGCTCCTTTTCAGCAGTTTTAACAGGGCAGTGCCTATGCTCTTTTCAAGTGACTTCTGCACTTTCTGATGTGTTAAAAAGAAGCTTTTTAGAGCTAGGCACTGAAAAGACAGTCTGTGGATTGGAAGCCTTTTAGCTTCATGCAGGAGGGACCCCCACAGCTGAATGACAATTTTGTTGTTTTATTATAAATCTACAAAACCTGTCTCTGATATTGGTGAAAAAAAAAAGAGAAGGAAAGGTTGATAAAAACATTTTGTATAGGTAACAGCACAGCTGTAGCAGGACCTTTTGGTTCCTAAAGTACACTTTCATCTTCCCAGTACCACCCCCTCTTATAGGATCGGAGTATTACATGGTAATGGTACAGAATGATAGAGACAAGTGAAATCTCAGCTCTAAAAAGATTTATTTTTTTTGTTAGGAAGACAATAAATCATATCCTGAGAATCCTATGTATTTAACCTCTCAGAGAGTTGGTTGTCTGGCATAATTATTGATCTAAATAAAGAAGGCATTTTTTCATGTGTACACGTGGTCATGAATTACCAAATGACAAACTTGTTGTCACTTCCCACAGAAGAGGGAAAATTGTCCTTATTGACTGTTTGACACTTCATCTGTTTGTCAAACTACCAAATTAATCACCTCAAATTACTGGTTTAGGTTTGGGTTGCATCAAACTTTTTTAATCAATTGGAAGGATAATAAGTGGAATGGTCATGTTGGAGTATATTTGTCTGGATGGATAGGACTCAATGTATCTACATTTAGCCTAAAAATTAAGTGTTTAGTCTAAGCTCATCCTTAACACTTTCTCTACAGTGAGCAGAGGGAAAGAAACCCCCTAAGATAGTTGTGCATGGTAGTTTGGATGAACCACCTTTTGGAGTTACCCATTTCTTTTGCATTGACTATAGAAGGAGTCTATGTGCCTAGCTACAGCTAGGCACAGCTCTGAAATGGCTGAAGCAAGGCATGATATATTTCATCAGCCTCTGCATGAGAGTTCAAATTTGTTACTGCTGCTTCATGGGAGGAGGCCTACGTCATGTTTTGTGGTTTAATCTTATGCTGATTAGCTACTTGGACCCCACTCCTCCTACCTAGAAAAGAAGCAAACAGATAAAACCCTCAAAAGTGCCTGGGTAGCAGAATGAATGGAGGTATTCAGAATGTAAAGGGCTCTGCACAAATACTCCTTGCAGTAATCACTTAGCTTTGCTGATGTATGTATGCATAAACTGACTATGCAAGATCGCAAACTTTTCCATATTATTCTGTTAACATCCCTCAAGGCTGAAAGGTTTGGCTACCTCTTAGGAGTAAAACCAGCTAAATTTCCATGCCCGTTTTGGGGGAGTTTGGACACAGAGAGGATTGCCAGCAAATGTGTGGTAGTTGTGGTTTTTGTGATGTGGACACTTGGACTGACACATGTATTTCATTTTACCACTGTATGCTCATTAGAAAGCAATAACTTCCCGTTTGTCTTGCACTGTTCTACACACACATCTGTGACCTGGACCAGGAGTTTTCACAGTTCTTGAATGATCCTCAGAGCGATGCCATTTTCCAGTCCATGGTCACTCAACACAGAAAAAAGTTGATCTGAGCACAGAATGGATCTTAAGAAAAAAGAAACTGAAAAACTGTATGTGCTTATTTGCAAAAATATGTGATTTACATTAATTGCATTGCTATTGCTTGGGTATTAAATCAAGTTGCTCATCTTTGTCCAGCCATATACCTGTATTTTTGTCGCAAATGTAAACCACATAAAAATGAAACACTGAAAACTTTAACCTGAGTTTTCAGGTTAACCAAAAGAAATGTGCTTTGACACTTAAAATACACTGTAATTCACTTTAGGTTGGTGGAGAAGCTACTGTTTTCCAAAAGAGTGAAGGACGATGACCAAGGCCAGAAAAGCATGATGTTTTATTAATTGGAGATTTTTGTAAAACAGTTTGTTTTTCTAAACCTTGGTGTTCTCAGGTCTTCTTTGCATTTCACTTCAGTCCTTGCTGTCTTTACCCATGTCAAAACCTCAAAGGTTCTAAATGAGTTGGTTCAAATACTCTATATTCAATAAATAGCTGAGTGGAGAAAAGTGAGCTGCTCTCAAGTGCTCTATGAGCCGTGTTCTTCTTGGAGCAGCTGTTTTAATATCTGCAGCTGCTGCTAACAAACAGAAAACCAGTCTCCTTTGTAACTTCATTTTATTGTATGTCAAACCTCAACTGCAAATACTATTTTTTTAAAAAATAATCAAGTGCAATGTGATATGCCTGCACAGCAGCACTTTATTGCCACTTTATCAGCCAGACTTCCTTTTAAAGAGATACTGGTGACCAAGAAACTCTACCAGGTCAGAATGGTTATACTTTTTCATTTATATAATCAATTATTAAAACAATGTATGTAATAGTATTGTCAGCAAAATATTGTTAAAAAATATTTTGTTGCTTTGCAGTTCTTCCTGCCTTATTGATTCTATCTCAGATTAGCAATAATCCATAGTATGAAATCTTACATTTATGGATCAACAAATTTAAAAATATAAGCTGCTTATTTATATATTCATATTTATATATTTATAGGGATGTGAAAGGTAGCAGGGAGGGATTCTATAGGTACATTGCAAATAAAAGACAGACTAGGGACAACGTGGGCCCTCTCCAGAAGCTAACAGGAGAGCTGGCGACCCTGGATTTGGAGAAGGCTGAGGTTCCTAATGACTTCTTTGCCTCAGTCTTCACTGGCAAATGCTCTGGCCACACCACCCAAGTCTCGGAAGGCAGACACAGGGACTGTGAGAATGAAGACATTAGGCCCACTGTAGAAGAGGATCTGGTTCGAGACCATCTTAAGAACCTGAATGTGCACAAGTCCATGGGACTTGATGAAATCCATCCACAGGTCCTGAAGGAGCTGGTGAATTAAGTTGCTAAGCCACTGTCTATCATATTTGAAAAATCATGGCAGTCTGGTGAAGTTCCCAATGACTGGAAAAAGGGAAATATAACCCCCATTTTCAAGAAGGGGAAAATGGAT
>WYDI02032977.1:0-14355 GCA_009867235.2 Psittacus erithacus
AGTGTTCAAGGCCAGGTTGGACACAGGGGCTTGGAGCAAGCTGCTCTAGTGAAAGGTGTCCCTGCCTGTGGCAGGGGCTTGGAACTGGAAGAGCTTTAAGGTCCATTAAGACCCAAACCATTCCATTATTTTATGATTTATCTGCAGGCCAGTGTTAGGAATATTACCTGATTGCTGTGCAGTGCTGCAGTGTCAGTGAATGTCACACCACTGATCAGCACCTTCTTGCTTCCCCGCTTCAGGCTGCAAGTTCACTGATGTAGCCTGCATGGCTTTGATGTAGCATCAGGAACTGCTCAGAGCTGCCTCATGTGTTTTGGGTGTTACTGACTTGGGCTCTTATTTCTGTCTGGATTTTACTTGAACTTTCTTGCCCTGAAGCAGTTCTTCACAATGTGCCTGTCAGATTAAAAGCCAAACTTTCAAGTACCTCCTCCAGCTCTTCAGGGCTCAGTTTCACATTTATGAATGTCAAAGTAAGGTCATATTGTAGCCAAAGGGTTGTGCCACAAGCATTATTCATGTAGGTTCAAATCAGTTATGGGTATTTTGGTTGCCAAGAGATGCAGGCAACTAGTTGAAGAGATCAGAGAAGAGGCAGGCAGGCTATGGAGAAGGAATTGACATGGAGAAAGCTTAAAAGGGCCTGTATAGCTCAGCTAAGCAACATCAAAGAGTGCACAGCAATATTGGAAGGGTTTAACGTAGCAGCAAAAGAATAGATATTGAGCAGAGGGCAAGAAGTTATAATTGTTCTGTGAAATGAAATGAGCAGCCTGAATTCAACAACATGAACAAAACTTCTGATAATGAATTTTTTAGCTAGCTATGGGTGGCTTTTGGCGGGGGATTCTTTGGTCTCTGTTCCTTATTGCCAGTTAAAGCATTTAAAACAGTAAAATGGAAAAGTCTCGCATCAGTAACAAAAAAGCCCCTCGGAGGAATTTGGTTTCAGCTATGTTTTCCAGATGTAATGCTAGGTGTTGAAGGGATTAAAGATCAGCTTGTGCACCGGTAACCAGGTCTTAAAAAATGCTGCCCTGACACTTATTTCCCTCTCAATCCTGAAAAAGGCAGAGAAAGCAAGTTCAAAATAGTGAGAGCCCCTGCCAGAAGGCTTGATAGAGCAAACACCAGTAAGAGAAAGAGCCCTTACTTAAGTGATGTCTTCAGCATTGTCTTTGTGTGCAGGGGCTGCCTTGTACCGGCGACTGAAGGAGTATCTCATGAGTGAAGAGCAGCTAAAGGAAAATGGTTACCCAATGCCTCACCCAGAGAAGCCCGGCCGTGCTGTCCTCTTTACTGCAGAGGAGAAGAAAACAACTGACTGTAAGCTCTCCTGGCTCTTTCATTCTGCCAGGTTTGCTAGATACATCACAGCTGGAGATGCCTGTCCTGCTTGCAAGTGCTCTTTTTGCATAAACATGTTCTTGATCCTCATTTGCTCCAGTTGTGATGGGGCTGCTTGGCTGTGACCTCTGTCTCTGCAGGCCAGCCAGTAGCAGAGGAGAGGAGTGTTGCTGCTGGAGTCTGCTGTGTTTCTGGAGGATGAGTTTCTTCAGCTTGCCTATCACAAGGACGTGATTTCTGACACAAGGTTTACGGTTTGGGGCCCATGGGGCTGTGAGGCTGAGGGAGGTTTCTGGTTGCTGCCAAAGAACATGAATTGGTCAGGTTGCCTCCATGGACAAGCTGCCTTCATTGCACTGTCTTGGAGGCTGCCTGCTGCTTTTGCAATGGAAGTGGTTGGAGAGAGGCTCCTGCTCAGGATCTGATGATCTTCCCTCTTGCAGGGGAAGGATTTTTGTGTGTCTCTATGCACAATGAACTGCTGTTACAGTGGGATGTGGGCCAGGCTGGTTGTGCATCATGTCTTGCTAGTTTGGCTTGCATATATTTCTGCTTGATTTCTTGACAGCACTGGGCCAAGTAGTTTCCAAAGGCCCTTTTTGCAACAGGAGAAAATGATCTCCCCAGGTTTCCTAAAGACAGGATATGGTCTTCCTCTGCCTGAACTTTCTAGACTCCTGTAGTAGGATTTATGCTTCTCAGACGGATCAGAGCAGGCTGTGGTGCAGTAAGGATAAAACAGATACTTGGGCTGTATTTTGAGGTGCATTGCCACACTCCTCTGAGCATCTCTTTGGAGAGACCTTGCTGAAGTGTGTTAAGTGCTCATCCATGTTAACACCTTGTGTCTACATTTGTCCTGTGGTTGCTGAAGCAACCTGTGTGAAAGCTCTCTTGCATTAACACTGTCAAGTACTGTATTTGTCAGAGCCTTTTTCTTCAGTGAACCAGTCAGCTCCTTCAGAGGCTTCTGAGATTATATTCCTGGTTCGGTTTCTGTAGTGTCTTGCAGATGTTGTAAGATCTTTGAATTTGTCCTTAGTAGCTACTGCTGCTCTGTTAATGCTGTGGACATGGTCAGTGGACAGAAATGAGCTAGACCTGTGTTACAGAGAGCTGGGAATGTGCTAGCAGCTTAAATGCCCACGCTCAGAGAACTGCAGAAATCAGTCAACCCTTTTTCTGTGGCTTTTTGCATCTCTCTTCTCTGAATTGTGGGCAGTAGAAGCAAGATGACAGGAGGGAGAAGTCTGTAACTGCCCCCTTGGTGGCACTGGCATGCCTGGTTTTAGATGCTGGAGAATCCTTACAGAAAAGCTGTGCCCAGGAAGAGCTAGAATGTCATTTGGAAATGACAAGGCACAGATCCCCTGGAAACCAGGCTTCATTAGCTCCTATGTCCAAGGAATGACTTATTTATTCTGTTTCTTAAAATAACTGTATTGGAGTACAACATAATTTGCTGTGGATGGAGAAATAATGCAGCAAATGTTGATGTGAACTGTATTGAAGCTGATGTTGCACACCAAAAACTGCAGGGGGTCTGTGAGAAGTGTTTGGGAGGGTAAATGCTACAGGCCTGCAGTTTTAGAGGGATTGTTGTATCTTTGTGGGAGTTGGAAACAACATTTGGAATCCTTTTTAACAGGAAGAGCTGTTTCACCAGTATTTGGGACTTCAGTGATTCCGATTTACTTCTGCTTTGGCCAAGTTAAGCAGATGAAGGATTTCTAGTGACCTGACTCTTGCTTCTCTCTTCTCTTAAAGCCTCCTGCAGGATTTGTTGTCGCTGTGGCACTGAGTACATGGTCTCAGCCTCTGGAACCTGCATTCGCAAAGAGGAGTGTGTCCATCACTGGGGAAGGCTACGCAAGCAGAGAGGTATAGCAAAGCCCTTCACAGAGGGCTTAGTTACATGCTAGCTGTGCTCCAGCTCCGAACAGTCTTCCTCGAGCACATCCTGCCTCGGGGTTTAGTTGCTGTGGAGTATTTTGTGGCTTGTCAGGCTGCCAAGTGGTGACAGTTCCGAGTTTTGTCACTGGGTGGCCCTGCCGCTGCTGAAATAGCCTTGGAAAGAGCTGCTGGGAAGTAGTGGTATGGTCCTGAAAATGTACCCCTGGGGCTGGAGCAGAAGTTGTTCATCTTTCTGGTTGAAAAGAGTAAAAGAAACAGCAAACCTTCCTGTGCCTGTTGAAAGAAGTCAGCCTTTTTAGGAGGCTGACTGGGGAGCACTAGATGTCTGTCACTGCCCAGAAGAGTTCACTGGTCATTTACAGCCAGACACTAACCTGGTTTGAGCTCTGCTGTGGTTTTCCATCAGAGCATCCAGGCTTCTAGAGTTTATCTGCCTGAGTATGGGAAACTTAAGCTGTTTAGGTTGCTATGTGTGAATCCATACTTATTTTCCCCTTTTGTTTGATGCATTATTGCTGTGCTCATACCGGATATCTCTGCATGTGAGAGCTAAAGTTTAGGTCTCTTGTTTAACAGCACTCTCCTTTTTGACTCTTATCTCTTGCTCTTTCAGTGCCAGGTGGATGGGAAACTCATTACAGCTGCTGCTCAGGAGCTGTGGGTTCACCTGGCTGCCAGGTTGCTAAAGTAAGTTATTGAGCAGCACCTTTTTGTTCTCAATGACATTTGTCCTCTGCTTACAGTGCTGATGGCTGTCTGATTGTTGCTTATGCCTTTAGAAGAATGGTGGCTTCCCTGAATAGGGGAAACCAAGTACTTCTTAAGTATCTTTTGCTATGCAAAGGTAGGAGAATTCAGTGTTTGGCAGGAGGGAGGAGTCTGAACTGTCTGGAGTGAGGTGGTTACATTTGTTCTAAGCAAATGTCAATGGATTAAGCTGCCCAGCAAAAGCTCAAATACAGACTTCTTAAGGAAAAACTGAAGAAATGAGAAATAAAAGATTTCCTTGCAAGGAGCAGTCCTGGGGCCTTGATGACAGTGTGCCAAAACCTTTTTCCCATTTTTATCTTTCCCAGAAGCCCATGCTGAGTAACTTTCTGCTGTAGGCCAGATCTTCTCATAGTTTTCTGTTTACTGCATGCCCTTTGTCGTCTTAAGGGGAGGAGCCTTCCCAAGGAGCTTATTGTAACTCATTAATACTGCTTCTCTTGAGGAACAAGTGGGGGAAGGGATCCCAGCACTACAAAGCAGAATGAAAAACCAGGAGTTTTGGCCCTTTGATATAGCTGAACAGGGTCATGTCCAGTGGAAGAGGTTCCACATGTATAAAGCATCTTCTTGTCCCACTGTTTTAAAGACCTGAAATGATACAGGAGGACCAGCAAGGCTGGCTGTAGGTTCTGGAGAGGTTTGTGTCCTTGTTCTGGCCAAAAGCTAGAGCTGGAAAGTGAATTCTGGGGCAAAATCCAAGCTTCTTAAATAGGAAGAATTGTCTGTATGGGCACTATAAAAGCCTGCCCTTTGCAGTCTGAAGTGAAGCATAGATAGGATCAGGCAAGCTGCTACTTCTGTTTCTTTTTCATGTGCAATGAGGATCTCCTTTTTAATTGGTGTTCCAAAAACCATCCAGCAGGGGAGTTGGAAGAAATTGATAGGGCTATAAAAATATGACTGCTCTGCATGCTTTTGCATGGGTGTTGTAGACCATAAACCCTCATGGCCTTTTAAAAAACACACAATGTCTCTAATAGGTTCCTACTCAATGAAGCATGATGTCAGTGCTCCAGGGCATCCTTTCACATCTGCCTCCTTCTTGTTGTGCTGCTGCACATCTCTGTTCTTCTGACTTTCTTGGTTTTCTCATCCAAATGAGTGAATTTCACAAGATCCTTTGGTAGATTTAAGGTTGGAGTCTATATAGCCTGCTCAGGGTGAGGGTATACAATGAGAGCTACTGGGAAGCACAGTATCTTTCAGCTTTAAAGGGTGTTGAAAAGAGTAAATATTTGTAATCAGAAGCTGTTCTAAGTAAGGAGATCTGTAGCTGGTTAGAAAGGCAAATCAGTGTCTTCCTCCAAATACATTGGAGATGGGCCTGTCTGGATTAGGCTGCAATTAGCCAGTGTGGCAGGAGATGGCAGGATGGAGCTGTGCTCATGCCTACTGCTCCACAGGAGCAGATGGGTCTAAATGTGATGTTCTTTGTGATAACTGAGTCTGCTTCTTTGGTCAGAAAACCACAAGCACCTTCTCTGCCCTCCTGTCAGCAAGGAAGAATTGGACAGCTGAGAATATCTGCAGAAGTGTTCAAGGCCAGGTTGGACATGGGAGCTTGGAGCAAGCTGCGCTAGTAGAAGGTGTCCCCTGCCTGTGGCAGGGGGCTAGAACTGGATGAGCTTTAAGGTCCCTTCCAACCCAAACCATTCCATGATTCTGTGATCAGCTAGTGTAGAAAAATCATTTTTTTTCTTTCCTTCACTGCCGAGTTATATTGTATGAGCTCCAAGGGAGAGAAACATTTACTGTCTGTTGGCCTGGTAATCTGCAATTTCTGTAGCAAATCAGATTCATGGGCAAGTATGGCCTCTTGCTCCTGGGAAGCAACTAACCATGAGGCCTTTGAACTTTGGATAAAGGAACAGATTGGATTTGGTGTTGTCCCAGCTGCCTTGTTAATGTCAAATGATGCAGTTCTCTGCACTGTGGCTGCACCTGCAGTGAAAACTTGTGCAGGAATATATGCAAAGGTTCTCCCTCTCATTACAGGTTTCAGCTTTACAAGTGCCTCAGTTCCTCATCTCTCCAGTCTTTCTATCCTGAGACAAACAAGTACAGTTTGACTCCATGTAGGGTGAGATCTGTGAGAAGCACGATGAAGGAGGCTGTACGCATGCTGCTGTGTGCAAATATGCTGAGATTTAAGGATAGACAAAACTGAAACAAAACAAAACGCCCTCTGGGGAGCAAGGGAGAGACACCTCTGGGTGTGGTGCTGCAGTTTAACCATGTTAGTGGGCAAAAGGGCAGTCACAGCCTCTGCCTTGCCTTCCATTACCTCTTCCTGCTTCCCCTGGTGCCGTGGGGCAAGTAACCAAATCACTGCAATCCTAGAGTTTAAAGCATAAGCCAAGAAGGCTTTCAGGCTGACCAGGTAGGGTGGATCTGTGTCTGCAGAGAGCGGAAGTGCCTGTTGCAGCAGTGGCTTAGTGTTGCATTGGCTTAAGCCACTCATGAAGTCACTTCCTGAGTTTTTCTGCTGGCTCAGGGAAGCTCTTCAGTGCTGGATCCTGTTGATCCTAGAGCTTTAGCTGGGGGTCATGAAGGGTGGTTGGAAGGACTCTATCTATTGCCTGAAGTGCTGGTAGGCAGTAGACTCTGTTTGTTTGTGAACTGTCTGGTTTTGGAATACAGTGGTATTTATTTGTACACACACATAGATGTGTGCTCTGTATGGGCTGTGATACATCCAGTGCTAATGCTTGAAAGAGGATGCCTGGGATTAGAATCCTACACCTGGGCATGTCTCAGCCTCAGGCTAAACTAGGAACCCAGCAGCTGGAGTTAGATCAGTGTAAGACTCAATGTGACTCTTCTTGAGGAATTTCATTCTGAATTCAAAGTTGAAAGTCCTTAGATGAGTGATGTCTTGCTCCAACTCAGCATGATGCCAGTAGCCCTGGTCTGGCTTTGGAATCAGGGTTGCTGTTGTGGTGAGCTGCTCTGATGGGCAGGCTTCCTCCTTATTAACCTCTAGACATGATAACAGAAATATTCCTGTTTGAGTGTGAGGTTCCGTTGGAGTGGACTTTTGGGATTCTTGTTCCTACCATTAACAATTGTCCATCACATCCCTTTTTTTGTTGTCTTTCAGCAACACGTCCATGATGGCAGGAAGGAGAGCCTTGATGGCTTTGTGAAGACTTTTGAGAAGTTGCCTACAACTGATGGCTACCCTGGAATCTACGCATTAGACTGTGAAATGGTGGGTATCTGATGATAGGACTTCCCTTTTGGAGAAGGCTGAGGGTGTGGTACTAATGGCTGAAGGAAAGCTGTTTCCTTACCATCTTCTTCCCTTTCTGCTGTGTACTCTAAATCATAGTGGTCCTGTGCATTTAGATTAGCTCTTACTAATGAGTTTTGACAATGTGTGTTTCACCTGGGGACTGTGAGCACCCTTGAAAAGCTCTAGCTAGCTGGCGAGTACTGAGCAGTGTTTGCTGCCTGGCCTGGCTACTCAGGGTGTGCTGCATTCTGGGAGTACTCTGCAGTCCTCCAGGGAATGGCTCCATTGATACCACTTGCCTTCATGTCTGCTTTGTTGCTTGCAGTGCTACACTAAGCAAGGACTGGAGCTGACAAGGGTAACAGTGATCAACTCTGACCTGAAAGTGGTATATGACACCTTTGTCAAACCAGACACCAAGGTGGTGGACTACAACACCAGGTAAGGATGGTATTCCTTGGGTCCCAGGTCTGTGCTCAGAATCAGGAACTAGGGGGAATGGCTGGGAGCACTTGTTGAAACTCTACTGACCACCACTTCCTAATGGCTGGGACACTTTGACCCTGAGGTGTGTTCCTTTAGTGAAGGGAGCCCTCCTGTCTGCTCTCACTCTGCAGATTCTCAGGTGTGACAGAGGAGGACCTGGAGAACACTAGCATTACCCTGCGGGATGTCCAAGCCGTCCTACTGAACATGTTCAGTGCAGATACCATTTTGATAGGGCACAGCTTGGAAAGTGACTTATTTGCACTAAAGGTAACTTGCATGTCTTGTATTTATGCCTCCCTCTACTTCTTTCCTGCCCTGGTGTTTGTTAGATGTCTCCTTTAAATTTAGGAGCTGTTTATTTCCAAGAGCCAGGAGGACACAATAGATCTGTCTTGTCTCTGAGCCAGTGTGAAGCTGTTTGTGGTGGAGAAGCAAGAAAGTAGGTCGTATGTGTCCCTCATGGCATTACCATGAGGTAATCCCTCATGGCATTACCATGAGGGAGGGTGAACAGAGCAGGTTGGAAGGACTGATTCTGAATCAGTTGCCTTTCACCCTTACCATACAGTCAAGAATCCTTTGATGGTGTCAGCATCCTTTGACTGTGACCCTGGCTTGAGGATGTGCTCAGGGTCACAGCATGAACAGGGGAGGCTCTGGAGTCCCCTGTGACCTCTGGATGTCCACAGTAACTATTTTAGAAACAGGACAAGCCTCTTTTTGCCTCTGCCACTGGAGATAATTCTCACAGTTTCTCTCCTGATGTTGAAATGTCTGTTTTCTCTCAGTGAGGTTCTCTGCCTGGTTTGCTGTGATTTGTGGTGTTACTTAGATCAAGCTATTCTGGCCTTTCATCTGTCTTGTTTCCTGCTTGGCCCTTGTCAGTCTGACCTGCACATCTCTCAGCCACACCTGCTGTCCTGCAAGGGAGGTCTGTCCTCTCTATTGCACTCTGAACACAGATCCCCAGGGGCTTGGCCAGGGGCACCAAGAAAGCGTGCAGCAGGAAGGAGCTGAGTCTTTAGTCTGTGCTCACAAGCCAGAGCTTCCTCCAGCTATTCTTTATCAGGAAGCTGCTTTGATGAAGAAGCTGTGGCTGCCAACTCATGGCAATAGTTTGGAAGCAGGAGGTTTTAATGCCTGCAAAGCGCTTTACCTCTCCATGGCACCCTTTATCCCAGCCTCTCAGAGCATTCATCATCATCAAAAAATTATTTACAGTTTTAACAGTACAAGATGACTTTGTTGGCCTCTTAGAGGCATGATTCTCTCTTAGCAGTTGCAGACACTGCCAAGAGAACGAACCCAAGAGCAATAAAGCAGAGTGTGACAGGCAGTGGCATGTCAAGTCGTAATGTCTGAGGGCCGTGGCAGTAAAGTCGACATCTCGCTAATGGCCATAGCAAGCTCCAAATGGTGATAGCATTCCCATTTTGATTTAAAGCTATATTATCCTATTTTCCCAGTCTTCTTGATCTCCATAAGTAATTATCATTGGGCCTGGGTGGGTGCCAAACTTGACTGCAGTCAAAGAGAGATTATCCTTAATGTTGGCAATTCTGTACTCCAAAGGGTGTAGCAGGTTGTTGCTGTTAAACTCCAGCTGTTCTCAGGCATTACAGAGCTGGGCTGTGAAACTATTAATGACCAAGATATGGATTGTCCCGCAACATGAGCTGGTGCATAAGAAGAGTCAAGGCAGAGGAGGAGACTGGATTATCAGGGTCCTGTCTGAGTCATCCTGTGTTGAGCCAGGCAGAGCTGTCTTTTGGTCAGGCACGCAGGTCTATTTCTGTGTTTTACTCCTGTACTTGAGATGTGGGACTGCCTTCATCTACATTCCTTTAGCTCTCATTGAACTTGTGCCGACAGAGGATTAACCTAATTTTAGCCTGAGAGTATGAAATTAGTATTTAAAGAAAGCCATCTTACCCTGTGTTTATGGACTCTGTCAAATGTGGCCTTGTGGCCCTCCACAGGGCCCCTTGGTGCAGGGTAGGTAACATGTGAACTGGTTCAGCATCTTCCTCCACCATGATGACACTTCATACCTAGAGGATGGCAAACCTCTTGCCTCTCCTATGTGCCCAGGTGCTTTGACCCAGCTGTGGGACCAGCCCAGGCCTCCCTCCCACACACTGTGTAGTTCCTTATGCCAAGGAGTACGATATCTCAGTGTCTCATTTTATCCTTGCTTAGCTGGCACTGGTTAAAAACTTCCTGTTGACTCATTGATGATGGACTGGAGGTTTTCAGGTCAGTTTGTACCTTTAAGGTTAGGTCTTTTCTGTAGAAGCAGTGTGATGTGCAGTGGGTTGAGTACAGTTTTGACTTGCATATCCTTCCCATCTTGAGAAACAGCTGAAAGACTGTTACAGGCTTTGTGGGGTCAGTTGGTTCCTTGGCTTGGTTTTTCATTGTAAAAGACACTCAGAGCTATGCCACCTTCTCCAGGCCAGGGGATTAAGAATTGGCCTGGCCTGTCATTTGATTTATACAAATGGAGCTGCCCTGAATATCTGCTGCTGTGAAGGTGCAGTTAGGCAGGGCTTTGAGGGCAAGTATGTTGGCTAGCAGAGCACTGGGAAGCCTGTGTGCGTGCATCCTTCAAGGGGGAGTCATCTTTGATTCACCCAGAGGCTCTTGCAAGACTGGTTGGGCTGGAGCTTGGTGACAGCATTACACAGAGCCTGAGAGCCTGACCAGAAGGAGGATTGCTTTAGCATGGTTAATCCTAAGGAGTGTCCATCCCTGTGGGAGAGGGAAAATAAGCATGTTTCTTTCCTGCTCCCTCCCTCCAGCTTATTCATGGCACAGTGGTGGATACCGCCATCGTCTTTCCCCACCGCCTGGGTTTGCCTTACAAACGGGCTCTCCGGACACTGATGGCAGACTACCTCAAGCGCATCATCCAGGACAATGGTGAGAACAAGAAGGAGCTCAGAGTGGGGGTCTCGTGTCCCATCCCATCTGGATGTGGGCTTCTTGGACCTGCCTTTCTCTGGTCTCCCCAAGCCCCATCCTCTTGCTCATAATCTTTTGCCCCACACAGTATTTGGTAGTAGCTGTGAATGGCCAGCATACAAAGTCTCTACCAGTTTGTTTGAACCCTGTTCTGAAGGCCAGCAGCACTTGCTTCTTCCTCTCTGTGTGAAGCAGGGACCAAAGAAGTGGTGTGAGATGGCCAGAAATAGCTCCGTCAGGGCTGTGTCATGCCCTCCCTTCCCTCTCTGGCAAACTGAGATTGACCTTCCTGTTTGAAGCATGGTACGTTCCTTTTAGTCTTCCTTGAGCACATTGGAAACATACTGTTGAGGAAATTGAGGCCTCTCTGACCAGCTACTCCATAGCCTGAGGTCCTACAGACTAACAGGATGTCAGCCCTTAATTTAAACAAGGGAATAGTGTCAAGCTGAAGTCCAGCAAAGCATGTTTAGTGAAAATCCATCACACTTGTTCATGATGATCACAGATGCCCCTGTGGTTGCTGTGGCAGAGGGCAGCAGTATGAGGCAGGACATTGTCTCAGAAGGCCTTGCTCTGTGCTATCAGCAGCCCCTGTGCAGCGGAGAGGCTGCAGGGCTGTAGTGGTAACTGCCATCCTTGTCACTCTCTCCACAGTGGAAGGCCATGACTCCAGTGAAGATGCCAGAGCTTGCATGGAGCTAATGGTCTGGAAGATCAAAGAAGATGCTAAAGTGAAACGATGACTTGCGCTTTCTCTCTCTCCTGTTCCTCCTCCACCTCTTTGAAGCAGTGCAATAAATACTCAGAGTAACACTGTCCACCTGTACGCAGCAGCATGCAACCCCAGGCTCCCCGTGCACTCCCAGGTATCCATGGGACTTCAGGACTCCTGCTGGTGCTGCTGAATGGCACCAGCCTACTGCTTGCAGGTCCCTCTGTTCAGATATTGGCTGTCAGATCCTCTTTACTCCACGTGAGGGATACTCTGTGGTACAATTGCCTTGTAGGCAAGGCAAGGTGATTTTGAGTAGCACAACCAGAGAAAGAACGTCTTGGTTCCTAGAAGAAGCTTTTAGAGGTAGATCAGATACGTGCAGAAGGATCTTTTTGGTTCAGTTAAAGGTAGATCTTTTTCCTTTTCTTTCAAATGTAACATATATTGCCTCTGTGCTCTGAAGCTGGTGGATTCCCAGAGTGTTTGGAGGTGGGGGAGATGGAAGAAGGTTGGGCAGGAAGCTGTAAAGTGAATGGATTGCCTAGTTTGTGTGTGAATGGCAAGCAAAGGGTGGTGAGAGCTGAGGATCCAGCCATGTGGGAGGAGATCTTAGTGCAGTCCCACTGTGGAGGAGAAAGCCAGAGCCGCAAGAGACAGAGGTTGTCTCTCAGAGCATGTGGTGGGAGCAGCCGGTCAGAGAGGAATGAGATGGGTCAAGGGGAATTACTGCCTGCTGCAACCCAGGTGATCTCTTTAGTGAGGGCTGGTGTCCTGGTGCTGCAGTTACTGCAGAAGGGGCAAACCACCAGTGTCAGCCCTTTCCCAGAGCTCAGGGAGCTGTGTGTGTGGTAGTGAGGCAAGGGACAGAGGGGCTTGGACAAACTGAGTTCCCAGAGCCAAGCAGCAACTTGCAGCCTTCCAGGGGAGGAGAGTGGGAAGAGCAGGCATTTGCAGGTTAGAAGCATAGAATCAGCTGGGTTGGAAAAGACCTTTAAGATCATCAAGTCCAACTTGAGCTTCCAGCATGGCTCCAGTGAGCTTGGCTGTCGGGATCAAGATTTTTGGGAGGACCTAGGTGCAAGATTGCACCTAAGGGTGGCCCTGCAGGACTTCCCACCAGTCTGTCCCTGAGAGCAGGGACATGGTGCAGGCAAGAGCAAAAGCAATAGTAAAAATTACTCTTTTAAACCAGTTTACACGTTGGTTGTTTTGAGAAGAGCAAAAGACCCAGAAACTCTCTGTCCCCTTGGACAAAAGTAACTGTCCAGAGTGTGGCTCCATTGCACTTGTGGTGACTGGGGCAGGAGCATGGGCACACTGGTGGCTCTGGTTGAGGAAACAGCAGAGCTGCTTGAAGTGGTCCCTGATAGATGTGGTTTTCGTAGCTGAAGTCCAGGCAGCAGCTTAGCCCCATTCTTAGCATGGCGACTGCCTCAGCTGGAACAGTCCCCGCTTCCCAGCGGTGGCTGCTGATGGCCCTGGCACGGGTGGGCTGTATGGCTCTGGTGGCAGCGCAGCACGGGAGCTGTTGGGCTTTGGTTCCTGTTGGAGCTGGTCTGGCTTACTCCTCTGTACCCCTGGCACTGCTGGGCTGGAGTTTGGGGATGTGCCGTGTGTCCCCCAGCACATCCTATTACCTCTCCCACCTCTGTGCCCAGTGTGGTGATGGGGAGGAGCATGGAGTTGGGGGGTGCTGGTGTGTGCACAAGCCCTGGGAGGCTCTCCCCATCCACTGCTGTCCTCAGAGGTGAGGATGTGGCTTCCAGGGCCTGACCTCTGCCAGGCTGTCCTGAAGCCACCAGCAGCAGTGGGGACTGTACAGGTCCCTGTTACTGCTGAGCCCTCCTGAGTTGCTTCTGCCAGGCAGTGGCACAGGCTCCCAGCCTGTTTGTTATCCCAACTTTCAGGCTGTGCAGCTCCCTGCCACTCCCCGAGTGCTCCGCAGGACACATCACATAGAATGTGATCACATCCAGCTCTCCTTTGCCAAGCGTTGCAGCTGCCTCCTTCCCTGCTGTGGGGCTTCCATGTGAAGCAGCCTTGGGATGCCTTGTCTGGTCCTCCTCTCCCATTGCCTGCGGGGAACAATCTGTTCCTGCCCAGGCTGCAGGAGAGATGGGAAGCTCAGGGCTTCCTACCCAGGCAGGGAAGGTATGTTCCTGCTTCTGCCTCTTTTCCTTCTTCATCCCCCTGTTTATCTTCCCCCCTGGCTGCAGTGTACCTGGAGCAGCATCCATCTACCCTGCAGCCACGTTAGATCTCAGAGCTGGCTCTTGCCTACAGGTTTCCCCATTACTCAACAGGCAATCCCAGCTCCCAGACCTCTCCCACATCTGCCTTCCCTGGAAAAGCTGGCACGTTTCGAACATGGACCTGGTGCGCTGGTGTCCTGCCTGGGGAGCTGGTTGCTTGGCTGGATCCCACCACCTGGCCTTGGGAAGGCAGTGCATTGCTGCAGGGTGCATTCCTCTAGGAGTGAGTCCTGCCCAGCCAGGGGACCTCACTCATTCCCTTCCCTTTCCCCATGGTTCAATGGGACCCCCTAAAATGAGGCTTCTGCTTCCACCTGTGCTGTCACTGTGGGCCTGAGCAAGTGTTGGACCCCTGTAACACTGTAAAACCAGAAGCTTGTGGTTGGTAAGAGGGTTTTGGGCTGTACAGAACTGTTGTAACCTGTAACTTTTTGTAATTGTTTTTAATAAAAGGGTGTTGACTAAATGCATGCTCCTGAGTCTGGGTCTGCTCTGCCCATGGCTGCATCGGGGAGGAGGGATGCCGGAGCCATCCCAGAGGTGAGAACCTGGGCAGGCTCCCCTGGAGCATCCTTTTAATTTACTGACAGGCCAAGGGGAATGGCTTTAACCTGCCAGAAGGGAGACTGAGATGAGCTCTTAGGCAGAAGCTCTTCCCTGGG
>WYDI02032978.1:0-11822 GCA_009867235.2 Psittacus erithacus
AAGGGGGTTTTTCCTTATAATGTGTTTTTGATTGCCTTTTTTTTTTATTTTGTTTTTTTTTTTTTTTTTTTTTTTGTTTTTTTTTTTTTTTACTGCTGGGACCTACTTTTTTCTTAGGCTGAACTCTTGCAGGAAGCAGAACTCCTATAGGGAGTAGAACTGAACATTTGCTGAAGTCAGGAGTGCTAAATTAGGCAAATATGAGATGGAAGAATTACTGCAACATACCCAGGAGAGTCATAAATTAGCAATTGCAAAACACGACAGTTTGCACTGAAAGAAATCTTTCTCCCTCTTACAAAGATGTAACCCTGGCAAGGAGGTTAGTCTTTCTAGAGACTAGTTTAAAACTTCTGTACTGAGGTAGCCGAAGGAAGGAGACCAGCCCCAGTACACTGCACGGCACAGATGGCTTTCTTTGTCCATAAACGAACCTTGTTTTTTTGAAACTGTCAGAATCTGTGTTAGAAAAATTTCCAAGCTCAGTAGCAGCACTTCTGTGCACAGCTGTGGCTTGCATCTGTCAAAGCTTGTCTCAAAGCAGTGGAGGCAGCTCCAAAGTTCCATCAATAGCACAGGACATAAATATTTGGCTACCAATACACTGCACCTCATAGCTTTTGACCCACTTCTATGCTAAAGGTAGCATACATGGCACGGAATATTGCAGGAATCTGTCAACATGCTCAGTGCATTATTATGTATCATTTTATTACTATGGGTGTCAGTCAAGGAAGATTCTTTTTGGTTTATTTTCCTACCATACTTTCATTATTTTTTCTGGATAGAAATGCACGAAGAGAACAGTGATCTGAGATGTTAGCGATGGAAATTTCAGCCTCATTCTAATAATAAAAGTTCTCTTGTTTCAAGCAGCTAGATTGACTTTTTCTTTGCTTTGGATACTCAGCCCATCATTTGAGAAATCCAAACACTTGTACAAAGCTTTATTGGATTGCAACCTACAAGATTGTTCTCTGTGTTATAACTTCCTGAAGTTAAGTAATAAATTACTTTGTTAGGCAGTCAAAAATGGTGCAAGAAGGCTCTTAATGTTATCACGTTAATGCTAGCCAAAATGTCTCCACCTGAAGCTGTATATAGAAATGAAAATCAAAGCTCAGTAAAATATAGCAGACACCCCTGAATGATAGATTTACAATGACTGTCTTGGATAGCTTTCTCTGAGCTTTAAAGCCAATGAATGTATTTTATCTGATTGTAACTTTTCCAGGAAAATAAAAACTATGCATACAGTATGTGCTCCTTCAGATTTTACAGTATCAACTCTTTTTGGCATCATTACTAACACAAATGAGTTCTTTTTCTCCTACCTGATGAATACCACAGTAATTTCTGTGACCAGAACACTAGGCATTTTGATTATCTGCTATCAGCTAACAGTTATTTCCTGCTTCTGAAAGATGTTTGCCAAATAAGTTTTTAAAAGGTAGATACAAAAATCTTTGATTTGGTGCTTTCATGATGCTACTGAAAGCCTCCAGGAACTGAAGAGAAAGAGATTTTCGAAGTTCTTGGTAAGGGATCAGCGTAGCTGTAATAAAAGTATAGGTAAATCCATGGTGGTAGATCTAAATTTATTGACAATACTGACCACTTGTTTTTATTGTTAATTCTTGTTCTTATCTGAAATTTATAGATTAGTGAATTTAAAATATTTTACTTGAATTTCTAGTTAACAAGTCTCTGTGTCTCAACACAGTTGCCACACACAGTGTCCTGTACCTTATGGTAGTATTACTAGGGAAAATATAAAATGCTTTCACAGTTTAATAACAGACTAGACTCTTCACTTCTGAAAGCAGATGTACCCTGTGAAGAACGAAATAAATTTAAAAGATAAATAGTTCAAGGATGGGTTTATGTCATACTATATTTTTTTTGTGGCTGGCTGTAGAAATCAGTCCTGCTTTCCCAAATTACATTTAAAGAATATATGTAGTTTCTAGGTGCCAACAGCTTTGACTGAGAAACAAGCCTTTGGTCTGCAGATCTAGGAGCAGTGATGGTTAGGAAAGCATCTCAGTGTATCTTTATTGCTAATCCCAACCAGTAAGTCACCTATATATTTACTTTATATTTCTATATGTCAGAAGACTTTTATACAACTATATTCAAAGCCAGGTGTCAAGTGGCTGGGCAATCTGCTGCGGATACAGGATAAGGTCCTCAGCATCTTTCTGCTGCAGTAAGGTTGCCAATCCATGTGTCCTCAGGAGCCCAAGCTCTCACCCATGCTTGAGTTCAGTTCCTGCTGGAAATTTCTGTGCTTGTTTTTTTGGAAACTACTCAATTCCTTGTGACAATAGACAGTGGGGAGGTTCGGGAATGGGAGAGGAAACAGGAAATAAAGAGGAAGAAGCTGTTAGGGAGCCAGTTTATCTTGTACATGATGCTGATCATGTGATGAAAAAGTATTCTTTAACTGTAACTCAGCTCCACAGGCAAGCAGTGCAAGTTCTTCCCCACAAGGAACAAAACATCAGCCTGATGGTATAGTTAAATTATTTTTGTCTGTGTTACCCTTCTGTGGCCAGATTTAGGTGGGCATATTTCTTACACAGGAAATGTGTAGTAAGTTGTGACAAAGAAAAGAGGGGACATTTGAAATTAATATAGATTTTGTTCATTAGTTAGATAGCTGAGTGCAGCTGAAATTCAGGAGTCCTTTTGCTTGCCAGTTTAACACAAGGTGTTCGGGATTAATGTCACTTCCATAGAGTTTTCTATATACTCGGCAGCCCCAAGTGTTTAGATGTCAGAGGCCAAGCTTTCAAGAGATCATAGCATGGCTGAAGAATGAGTCTTTCAAGATAATGAGCTAATTGTTTAAGTATTGCAACTAATCACAGTGTTTCAAAGACTAATTTCAACTAAGTAGGTGATTTTCATATTTATGTTTTTCAGCCTTTTGAAAACATATTTTCAGGTTTTCCTGCTAATTGTTCTTTGCATAAGGACTAGAAACACCCAGGAAAAATAAAGAAATGAAGAAGAATGTCTTTCATAACTGCATGAATCTAGGAATGGGTGCTCTAGATAAAAAGCAGATCATAATGAAGCTTGCCATTAAAACTAGTACACTTCTGTATACATTTTGGGCCAGATGAAGGGCAGCAAAAGGGCTTGCTAACAGTGGCAATTAGGTTGATTTTATAGAAAACCTTGGGAGTAACTAAATATTCTCAATATTGCACAGTAAAGTTCAGAATGAAAAGTGACACTAAAGTCTCTAGGTAAATATGCGCATAAGCGTACATGTGTGTGTATGTGCTTGCATACATCCCACACTTCCTAGTTCATCAGCAGAAGTGATCACAGTGGTTTGTACTGGTCATTCCAGTATGAGCTGGAGTGTTTTCATTGGGGAAGGAAGATGCTTTGGAAAAAGGGAATAATCTTTCAACAGGAGTAGTACTTTGATGGATGAATTGTGTTTGTTTCTATATATTTTCCTCAGTGATGCCATACTAATAAAAATACGCTGTTAGTATTTTTGGGAAAAACAAAACAAAACAAAACAAAAGCCAAGACAAACTGAAACCAAAACCAAATGAGGAAGTCTGGGATAGGTTTGCTTTATCAGAATCAGAACGAGCAATCTTGAACTGCTAACCCCTCAGAATGACACAGACATGAAAGGGATGCATGTATTCTTTCACTGTGCTATCAGGATAATTATCCAACATACAGTTCCCTCTCAGAGCTTTTCAGTGCATTTTGAATGAAGAGACTGTGAGGACAGCTGATTTTAATCTGAGAATCCACTTTAAAGGAGCTCAGGAGATTCAGTGCTAATAGAGGAGCTAAGTGATACAGAAGTATTATCTTACTCCCCAAATGGGAAGGTGAAATGAGAATCCTTAGATAATACAGGGTGGAAATAGATACCTGCTGATCTTTCCCCAGGCTCCAAGAAGGACTGAAGGAAGAGTATGGAAGGAAGCTGATGCCATATAAGACTATGTTTTATCAACTTTTCTTCATTCATTCCAGTCTACCTCAAATCCATATCCTAACTCTGAGAATATTGAAGGACTAGAAAATCTCTTGTAAGAGAAAATTGGGGCTTCCTGTTGAAGCAATTTATTGGGCTGGATTGTAGAGTGTAAAATGTGCAAGAGGCTAGTAATGATGCATGCTTAGACGTAGCTTGTATGTGTCTGAATGTTTGCTGCTTTTTACATCTGTGTGTTTTGTTACACAGTTCTAGACCCTCCTTTTGTTTTCTTTTTTTTTGCTCCACCTGTCTTAATACTGCATCCAAGAGATGAGCCAGATTTTTTACTGGGATTCTTGGAAACTGGTATAATATAAACAGCAACATACTGATAACTTGCCAGAAAGTTCTCATACGCATCTGCTGGTTCATACCAAGGGTATTGGAAAGTACCCAGCACAGTTCACAAGTGCTCAGCAAGGCACTATATAGAATGAGAATTATGGCAGTGATTTATGTTGCATAAGTAGCTGAAAAAAATTCTCAAGAAAGAAAGAAAGAAAGGAAAGAAAGAAAAAAAATTTAAAAACTCTCTCTGATGTTTTCTTTGGAAATTTTGACCTTAAAAATTCTGCGTTTGGGAAGTAACGAAATTGAAACTGCTCTCTTAAAATAAATAATGCGAAATATTGGATTCATTCCTGTTGGTTGTTTACAGTACTGCCTCTCCAAAACCAGTATTATCTCCAAATTGACTTTTATCAGATTACCTATTGAGGAGCAGTGTCGTTGGCAGCAACATTTACACGTACAGCAGAAGAGGACATGTGGTTCACTTTGTGTAAAACATTAGTCCTTGATATGAATCAAACAAGTTGTATATTAAAAGATGGGGAGGTGTCATCAATTTCATATCCTTCCTTCTTCCCTCAGAAAAGCATATCACATATCACAAACTATGCAGCAATAGTTTTCTTTTTCATATCTATTGTGTTTTGTTTTGTTTTTTCCTTTCTTTTTTTTTTTTCCCCCCCTACTCTTTTTTACTTCTTAATCACTGGTTTGACTGGTGACCAGAAGAATAAGTTTAAAGCAGAAGCAGGTTAGGCTGACTGAAAAGTTGTGATACGTACTGTGAAATGGTCAGAGACACACATGAAAATGATGAATATCCACCTCACTCAGACATCTTTCTTTCATATTCCTTCTGTATCACAGCAAAGACAGAGATACTGAAGACAGAAAATGGAGATCCAGATTTCCTCAGAGAAAGTAGGTGCTGATTTGATTTTTGTTAGAAATGCCTGGGTATTGCCTAGCAATGAATTAAGAGTACATATGGAAATAAAATTGCATATATTTGAAAATATAATTTTACAAGTCTTGAAATAAGTTTCAGCTAATGAAACAAAATCTACTTCTTTTACCGTAATTTCAGAGAAAAAAACAAAAAAGCATTTTCATGCTATCTGAGTTAATTCTGTCTGCTTGACCCCTCAGTCTTCAAGTTCACTCTTTTTTGAAGTAGAAGCTGTTAAAAGCCTTTTGTGCTACAGTTAGCTGGAACCAAGGTTTTTTCTAGAAGGATGTTTTTGAACAGAAAGTTGTTATGGTCAGGTTGACAATGATATTTGGGTGGATTTTGTCACAGTGATTTGGCATGAACTGTGAGTCAAATACAGGGCTCATAGCAAGATGTGCAGGACAGCAAGCGTTAGTGGATCTATGCAAATTTTTACTAGCTCAGGCTTTGACTTTCAACTACTACATTCTTCTACAGAGAAATTTTGGACCAGGGACTGTCTTGGCAAACTATTTTCCATGGCTCATACTGAACTGAATGGCTGCTATGGTCACTTCCACATCATATATGCAAAGCCACAATCTTAATTTGAACTTTGGTTTTACACAGAAGGATATACGCATACTGCTGTGACATTACAAGCATATATACATGTCTGACTAGACTCACCATGCCGATAGGCCTTTCATATGCTTTAAGACTCTTGTGCCTCTCCAACAGCCAAACCTGAAAAATCCAGCTACTGTTGAAAACTTGGAAAACATAAAGCCAGAGGAATGGAACAACTGTGTGACTGCTTTTATCTGTGTTGTTACTGGAGGTGAAGAAAAAGACAAGGAGAGATATGGTTTGCTTTTACAGAACAGTGTCCTGGGCTCAGCAGCAGCGGTCATTTTTTCTCCTTCTGAGTAGCTGATGCAGTGCTGTGTTTTTGACTTACAGCCTGGGAACAGCGCTGATAACACCGATGTTTTTAGTTACTGCTCAAATATTTAGTCTGACCAACGACTTTCTGAGTCTCATGCTCTGACAGGGAGGAGAGGAAGCTGGGAGGAAGCAAAGACAGGATACCTGATGCAAACTAACCAAAGAGGTATTCCATACTGCAGCACGTCATGCCCAGGATGTAAACTGGGAGTTACCTGGAAGGGCGAGTTCACTGCTCGGTCAACGGATGGTGAGCAGTTGTGTTCTCTTCCCTTATTATTTCCCTTATCATTGTTATTATTGGTGGTAGCAGCAGTGGTTTGTCTTATACCTTAGTTACTGGACTGTTCTTATCTCAGCCCGTGGCAGTTACGTTCTTTTGATTCTCCTCCCCATCCCTCATGGAGCCGGGGGTGGGGGGGAAGAAAAAGGGGAGAGTAAGCAAGCGGGCTGCACGGTTCTGATTTACAGCTCGGCTTAAACCATGACAAACAAAACTAAAAACAGCTCTGAAAATTTGAAATTTACTGCTCAGTAAGAAGGGACATAATTTTTGTGTCTAACATGACTTTTAACATTTTTCCAGAATTTTCCATTAACTGCCTTTATCCCCCTCAACTCCTGAATGAGCAGCACCTGCATGCTGATGTTCTGCTGTCCCACATACAGTGTTGCTTGTATTTATTTAACTTTTGTGCTCTGATTTGGGAAATACACAATATAAATGAGATCTGTGTTCTTTTATTCAGACAGAAATACATCTGTTCAAGCTAGTATGCAAAGATAATAAAATGTAGCTTTAGCTACCTAATAATGAAGCCTTTAGATAGCTAATAATGAAAGAATGAGAAAAGTTTTATGAGAGCAAAAGGAAGCAAAGGAAGAAAACTTTTTTAGCAGAAAACAAATAAAAATCCATGTGATCAAATTAAAAAACAGCTTTTCAGGAGGAGCAATATCAAAGAGAATACTGGAATCAAATTTTTTCTTGCATTTCTCAGCACATTTTAATACAAGAACTAGAGAATTACTCTTATTTGCTGCCTCAGTTCCTATGTGGTACCAGTAGATCAGATCATTTTAGGCTCAGCATGTCAGGAATCTGACAGTATCAGGGATCATTAATAAAGTTTTGTTTTCCCTAAAAGGCATTTCTGGAACTGGAGTCCCCTATGGAGTAAGAGTTCTGAGCTTGTGTCTTTATTTCCTGTCCTCCTGTGATGCAGAGAATAAAATGTTTCTTTGAATGCTTGTTGAGTGCAACATGGAGACTTTTGAGAATCAACAGTCCCATGTATTTACAGAAGCAGTCACTTCCCTACTGCATGCTGTCCAGGAATTACCACGCTAGTCAATTTAGGGTAAATTTGCAAAGTGTTGCACAGGGAGTCACACAGTTAAATCCCATTGATGTTAATGGGAGTCATGCAGCTAAATCCCTGCACATTGCTTTGTAATTTACCTCTTTGTGTTTCTCAAACCTGGCGGCTCATGACTAATTTGTGTCTGTAATAGAAAAGCTCTAACGTGTTTTGCTAGTATATGGAATGGGCACAGTCTATTATTCACACTATATCTGCCATATAAGTACTAAAATCCGAAGTACAGGCTTTCTCTCTAGTGCTTCTTGTCTTTGCCTGTATGGTTTTCTTGTAGAGCAGTGATAGTTAAAACACCAATCACCACAGTCCTCAGAACCGCAACTTCTTTCAGAAAGGAAATGATATCACTAAAATTTTTGAAAGCAAAATTAATCTTACTTACAATAAGGAAAAAAAAGTAAAAGATTTGTTTTTGTGAAAGCATCATGTCTTAAAAATTTGCTTTAGCATTTCTGAAGATGATCTTAACTTTTTAGTCTGCAGAATGACTTGGGCTAGACTTTCTAAATCAAGTTTTGGGGTTTTTTTCTTTTCAGAAAAAAAGGGCTTTAAGATTCCTTTGTGGGAATGAGCACCTGTAAAGTATTAGCTAGTGTTTCTAATAATTAGGTTAAAAGAATGGTGAAGTGGCAAGATGCAAGCTTGAAAGTGCTTTGCCCCTGTGCCTGTGCATATCTTATTTAGTGTTGTGGTGATGAGTATCATTGAGCCTATTTAGACCAAAACAGAGTATGGTGCAAAGCTGCTCCAGCTAGCCAAGAGTTTGCTAAGTATCCATACAGTGGATAGCCATGCAGGTATCAAAAGTAAAAAAAACGTGTTGATACAATACTGCACCCATACTAGTTGGTTTTGGCTCCAACAAAGGTAATTAGTTCAGTTGCAGCACCCTGCTGATGTGGCAACACAGCTTTTGGTTCAAGAGCTGACCCAGGCAGCAGCCTCCAAGAGTCTGAACACCACCCTTCATTGTATGGTGTAGGCATGCCCATAACAATGTTCATAAGATGAGTGACTGTCTTCTGTGCAAGGTTTGGATGATTCCCAGTAAATAGGGCTTAAAACTGTGTCATGAATGCTAAGAAGAAAAAGAAAATATTGCCTCATTTATACTGCTGATTCATCCACTGAATGGAAAATGTTATGAAATCATATCACTCAAGACTCTGTCATCAGACGTATATATAAAGCAGCTAATTGAGGGGGAATAGGCAACCTGAAATACAAATTCTGTAACTGCTCAGATGGTCACTGGAAGGTCTGAGACACACAGGTGGGCAACATAGGTCAAGCTGGTAAACCTACCATTACCAATTGGTCTACCAGGAGTTTGTTATCATTTGGATCAGACATAAAATTATGAAATCATAGAATAGCTTGGCTTGGTAGGGACCTTTAAAGATAATCTAGTCTAACCCCACTGTGGACAGCAACACCTTCCACTAATAGGACTGCTCAAAGCCCTGGCCAGTTTGATCTTGAATATTTCCGATGATGGGGAATCCACAGTTTCTCTGGCCAAGCTGTCCCTGTGTCTCACCACCCTTATCATCAAAGAAATTCTTCATTATATCCGATCTACATCTACCTTCTTTCAGTTTAAAACCATTTCCTCTTGTCCTAATGCTACAGGCCCTGGTAAAAAGACTTTCTTCATCTTTCTTATAAGACCACTTTATATAGGGGCTGCAATGAGGTCTTCCTGGAGGTAATGGATGTAAGATGCACCTACATCGTAGAGTCATAGAAGAGTTAGGGTTGGAAAGGATCTTAAGATCGTCTAGTTCCAACCCCCAAGAACGTTTCCATGTGATTACTATCAAACCCAATATTTTTTGTTTAGTTTTGGGTTTAAGATCATGGTGGCCAGCAGCATTTATAGTTTCTCTTTTTTGATAAATCTCCATCTAACCCTAACTAACCACCCTCTTATCTACTCCTATCACTCCACTGCAGGTTACTAAACAAATCTTTCATCTTCAGCTCCAGGTTGCCTGAGTTTCAGCGTAAGGATGATGGGTGAAATGCAGGAGTCTAAGTGCAGACTACCTCCCCACAGAGGCTCACATGAGCATCAGAAGGTTGTATTATTCTTAGTATACTTTAAACTTAATAAATCCATGATGGTTAGGAAAGAACTGAGCTTTTATTATTCTTTTTTTAAAAATAATACTATGAAAAGCATCCTAATTCTCTTCTGTAATGTAGCTACCCTGTATTCCTTGCTGTCACTTTGTTTCCCTGAATATGAAATTTTCAAAAGAAAAAAAAAAGAAAAGATTTTTGCACAGAAGAAAGGGTGTTAGAAGGACAAGTAACTCTGTAGATGGGGGTTAGAAGTTGTTTATAAATTAGTCCTATAAAAATACATGTACATTTGTCATTGGAGTATGCAAGTCAGATTCTCATGTAATCTTACAGAGTAAAATGAATGGCAGACTCCTTTGTATTTGAATTAGAAAGTGGGCTGCAGATCTGTGTATTCTTGGCATTATCTGACTTTGTAAAGGTTGCAGGCATATGATGGGCTGAGCGTTTCTCGTAGTTTTTGATTTTTCTGTTTGACAATGTGATACACTGAGGTATGGAAGAGTCTGACACACCTGGGTCCCAGCAAACATCTGGATCGAGTAGGTAGAGCTAATATGGCTCACCAAAACCTGGCTTCCATATGTTATATCCTTCCCCTTGGGTTTCAGGATTTCATCATGGGGTCTGGGTTTGTTAATCTCTGTGGGAATCAAACCTGTTCATAACAAGTGGTTTTGATTGACATATGATCAGCTGCGATAAACTGAAAGGAAAAAGAAAAAAGTCCTGATTGAAAAGTCAAAGAATAACAGGTTTGTTATATACAGGTGTGCAAGAGAGAGATGCTGTAAAGCAACAAAAGGAAACTAAGGGAGGCTTAACAGTAAGACTCCTATATTTTTGTGCTACTTATATTTTATGATTGCAATTGCAGTTCAAATGCAGTTATGCAACAAATATGTGTGTGCTATAAATCCAGATAGAGATAATCCTAGCCACAAGGTTTTATGTCAAAAGAACAACAGGGACTCTGACCAACTGAGGTACTACAGAAAACTGCAGAGTAGCTGAGTTGCAAGGTAGGTTCCTTTGTCTCTTCTGTGTTTTGGCTATTTTCAGCTGTTACATCTGTATTTACCAGGGGTTCCCTACATTACCATTTCTGTGTCCATGCAAAAAGATATTTAGATCCAATGGCTCAAAATATTCTTGTTTTCAGACAGGTTAAGAAAAGATGTTTAAGCTGTTTTATTAATAAATGTAAATAAATACCATTGAAAAAGAAGACAATCAGGGAAACTCAGAAAAGTATTTGTTAAATATGTCAGGAACAAACAATAGTTCAGCGACAGCATCAGTTTGACACTAGATAAGGGTAGTCAGCACAACAAGAAAAGGAAGTGTTCAACAAATATTTTTTTATCTGCTCCTGAAGAAAAGCAGGATGGTGTATTCCTATGATAAAATATTAAGGAAATACTTTCTACTGAGCCAGCAGATAGAGAGGACCATAAACATAAACAATGGAAGTTAAATATTTCACTGAAATCAACAAGGCTGAAACCCGTGAGTGCCAAAGGAGTGAGAGAGAGGAGACTGAATTTGTTTTGCTTTTTTGCAAATCCTGCAACACTGTGGAACTTCAAGAATCCTTCAAAAATCAGTAAAATGTCCTGGTATTGATTGGTAATGGGAGAAAAGTCACTGCTCTTTGGGAGAACTCCTGTGCTATCCCTGGCAGTGCTCAAGGCCAGGTTAGACGGAGCCTTGGGTAACATGGTTTAGTGTGAAGTGCCCCTGCCCATGGCAAGGGGGGGTGGTACTAGATGATCTTAAGGTCCCTTCTGACCATAACTATTCTATGACTCTATGATTCCATGGATAATAATAAGTGATAGTAAAGGAATGCAATTAGCAGGATTTCATGAAAAACAGGATGTGTAAAACCTGAAATCTATTTCATCATATTGCAGTGATACCTGATAAAAGTAAGTTTCTTGTCTAATGTATGTGTCTCACTTGTGCAGGTATAAATAGTGAAATGCTTAGTGCAGACTGAGTACCTATCTGCTTTATAGAATCATAGAACAGTTAAGGTTGGAAAGGACCTTAAGATCATCTAGTTCCAACCCCCTTGCCACAGGCAGGGACACCTCACACTAAACCATGTCACCCAAGGCTCTGTCCAATCTGGCATTGAACACCACCAGGGATGGAG
>WYDI02032979.1:0-11375 GCA_009867235.2 Psittacus erithacus
GCCCTGGCAAACCCCCACAAGCTGTGTTATCTCGCATCAACCTTTCTCCCAAGCCATGTGCAGTGTACCCGCACAGCATGGAGCTGAGCTGATGATGCAGGGGTCTGTTGAGAGCGGCTGATAAAAACTGAAGGTAAAACCCCTCGGTGCACCTAACACCATCTACAACACACGAGCACACAGTGCTTCACAAATCTTCAGTGAAAAGATATCATCATCACATAGTGCCACTGCCTTCGTCTACCTACATCTGCACTTCCCTACTTGTCTACCTATGTATGGCCCAAGTGACAGCACTGTACTGTTTAATCACAGACTTTTTGGGGAGAAAATTATACCAGAACAGGTTGCTTCCCTCCATAGTCTGTCTTTTATTAGATATCTTAGCTGCATGGAATAGTTCATAATGAACAGAGACAAAGTTAATTTCCAGGCGCCCAGTGAGCAGCTGTGAAAGATTCATCTGATCAGCATTGGAGAGCTTTTCATGTCCTTTTTTTGGTAGAGTTTAGTACGGCTTTGCTTTAAAAAAAGAATAATGAATGTGTGCTTCTCTCCAGCCGTAAAATACACCCATATAAATGTGTTATCTGTCTATTAGTTTAAGTGAAAAATGTATTGGAACCTCTGATTAAAAGGGACAAAGATATCCCTCATTGGTTTTGACAGGTTGGATATTGCTGAGCAGTATCTTCCCCTTCTCTGCCAGCAGAACAGCTATTATGAAACCAGGGCACACTCTCATCAGTAGAAGCGCTGTGCTATATTTCAGTGCATTTTTATGTTATCTTTTTATTCCTCTGGGAGTGAGCAGCAGTATGTCCCGGCCTTCATCTTAGTTTACCCCAGCATAACTAAATTCAGATATAAACTCTGCTGTCCCACCTCTAAGGGAGCAATTCTCTGCTGCAAGTGCTGCTTTCCCGGCAAGGGAGACATGTCTGTATCACTGGATAACTTGGACTACTTACTGTCTTACTACATTGGGTAACTCACACGGTAGCTATTTAAAGCACTTTAATGCAGCAGTACAACACCAGAGCTGTCTAGGCAAATGGAATGACATGTCTCCTTTGCCAGGGTCTAGACATTCCGACTGCATAAAGGGACTTTAAACAACTACTGCATGAGTTACCCTATTTAGTAGAAGACAGTGAACAGTCCAAGTTACCCAATGAAAAATTTGATGAGAAAATTTGCCTTGGATTGACAATGCTTTAAGTTTCCCCATGACGGTCAAGTGTGTAGAGCACCATGCAGTCAGGAGGCGTGCCCTGACACGCCAGGGATGAAGCAAGGTGATGGAGACGCAACCTGCTCTCCCCTGTAGCTGTCAAGCCCTGGTGCAATAGTGCTGACTATTGTCTGACAAGTGTGAGTTTTGTTTAGGAAGACAGAAAGGAAACCAAAGCCTTGTTTCCATACTTCACCTCCCAGCACCTTGGCAGACGGCTCAAACAGGGCATTAGGCTATTGCTGGGAAATAGGCTGTAACAACTCCAATAAACCCAAGTCAGAAGAATTCAAGGTTTGCTTTCAAAGCTTGCACACCCATTTTACATTCCCCGACCTGTGAGCTCGATCACTGCCATTGAAGACAGCATTGTTCACTAAATGAGGTTTCAAGCTGTCACCCATTTTTCATTAGCAATCTGGTGATCAGGACCATCCCAGTCATCGCTAAAGGTAGCGCCAGCATCTTTTTCGAAGTCTCTGTTGAATTACATTCTTCCTGACAATGAACACATTCCTGTCATTTTGTTCCAGGTTTGCTCAGTGGGATTTTGTAATAGCAGATAGCAATGAGGAAAACCTGTAACAAAAAAGCCTTAAAAATCAATGCCAGGATGGAGACTGGTGCCTTGTAAAAAACTGTAACACAGCTTTGGGTCTGGAGCATTTAACTGAGGACGGTCTGGCATGTGGAACAAAAGACAGATCTGAAGTTATTTGTATGATTTGAATCAATTTGCATTCACCATTTAAACGCAAACCAACCTGGAGAAGAGAAGGCTTCTGAAGGGGAGACCTTAGAGCAGCTCCAGTGCCTAAAGGGGCTGCAGGAAACCTGGAGAGGGGCTTTGGGCAAGGGCCTGTAGGGCCAGGCCAAGGGGAATGGCTTTAAGCTGCCAGAAGGGAGACTGAGATGAGCTCTTAGGCAGAAGCTCTTCCCTGGGAGGGTGCTGAGGCGCTGGCACAGGGTGTCCAGAGGAGCTGACAAGTTTTGAAGTGCTATAAACCAGAGGAACTGGTCTTGTTACCCAGCATGAATAGACCATCTGGAGACTTTCACTGCGCCTTTCAGGGACCTTCAGAAACCAGCTGGAACGTGTCTTCCTCTCACACTGCTCCATGTTGAATGCCAAACTGCTCCTGAACGAAGCAGGTATCTGTCCAGCTGCCTGGCTTCAAGTGAAGCCCAGCATGAGCATCCACATCATACAACATTTATAAAACATCAAAACCCAGCTTGTGTTTCCTGCCTTTATTCTGCTGCCAGAAAACTGTTCTCAAAGTTTACCCCATCAACGGCTGGCAACCTTCTGATTTCCACACTAGATTTGCTCTTGACTGGTGTTATTGCTGTGTGTTTCTATAAATTGCCCTCCAACTTAAAGGGTTTTACAGCTAAACAAGTTTTTGTTCTTCACCATTCCTCCTCCCAGTGAAGTCAATAGTCCCATAATATCAACACGCCACTTGGGTAGCTGAATTTAAACTAAAGAGAATAAAGTGGAATTACTCAAACAGTGTGTTGAGAATAATAAATGTAGTTAGTTAAGTTTTTATTTAAAACTCATTTAAAACCAAGCCTCCTTAGAATTCAATGACAAAATTGCTGTAATCTTCAGCGGGACCAGAATATCGTGTCACAACACATCATGGTGAGCACTTAAACACAAGTACACACTGCCAAACAACTTTCTACTCAAATATTTTCCATTCCTCCTACTTACCTGCCAAAGCCTATGAAAAAGTGTGCTCTGCAAAGTGCCCAGAAGCCATAAATTTCAGGCTATTCTGAACTAGGGCTGGGAAGAAAATCTCAGAGCCTCTAACAATCAGGATCTGACTTCAACATCTCTCATGAAAACAGATATGACAAGGAGATATGAAGAGCAACCTGACATTTTCATTATTCTAAAATGCCACTAAAACACTGACAGAAGTGCAAAGTGAAGGCTGATGGGGTGCTAATGATGCTTCTTTCCTCTTTTTCCAGATTGGGCTGAAAACAATTCATCTCCACCTGCCTTTGTACAAGTGCAGGACACGCACAGCAGCAACAGAGCTGTAGGACTGGGGCAGCGGCAGACCTGGCAGGTGAACTATTTATCAAGTGCACTGCAGCACTGAGTTCAGCTGGGACTAAGAGAGATTTTATTAATAGGGTAATTTTTAGTGAAAACTTTCACTTTATTTTGACAGCACCGTAGAAGGCTTCAAGGCTTAGGAAATGCGTTTTTAAGTCAAACCCAGCAAGCATTTATAAAAGGCAATGGAAAAGATTCAGTAAATAATTTTCTCATTCCATAGATATTGTCTTACAAGAAATAGATTGCAATGTTGGAGTCTGGATGGGTTGCAGTGGTGGCTGACAGTGGCTGGGACAAAGAGCTTGTCTTTTCAGTAAGAAGCAGCTACATAAACAATGGAGGTTTCTGTCCTGTCAGAGTGTGGCTCAAGAGGAAATGGCAGTTTGATATATAATGTCCTCATTGCTGCTACTCTGATCACAGCTTCTGAGTGAATGCTCTGAGTACTCAGGACACATCAGCTTCTGGTCACCATCCCAAAATGGAGAAATGGAAGGACTCCTCTACTGACATTGGCTCCAGGTCTCTGAAAGAAACTAAACACCTTGGCAAATCCAGAATGACATCCCAAACCCACTTTCTCAACAGCTGTGACGTGTCTAAACTCTAAACCACCATCAGTCTTTCACATGAAAGAATCAGCTCCTCTTGGCCTTCTTGGAAGTGCTTTTGTACCTGTCTCAAGGCTACGCTGCCTGGATCAAGAAGACATGCACCGTTCTGCTTCTTCTTCGGGGGGGGGTCTGCTATGTGAAGTCCTTTTTTTATCCGCTCATACACCAATCTCATTCCCCTCCAAACTGAGAAGTTCTTTTTTTTATTCCTTCTCCTCCCCTCAAAAGGCATGTCCTTTGTTTTCATCACACCATTCCCATTTTACCTTCTTTATCTCCATAGCTTGTCTTATATACCAGAAGAATGATACTCTGATTTGCTGTTCAAAGTATATACTTTATGTACTCTAAATCAGAGTTCCTTGATCAACATCTTTTTTCACTCTTTTGGGAGGCAGATTACTCATGACTCATTCTGGAAAGAAAATGCTACCAAATGCTTTTTTGTTTGGTCAAACTTTAATTTATTCTTAGCTTTTAAAAGTTCACTGTCTTCACATCTTCCACAATCACTGTAGAGTGACAGAACCCCATGCAGCACTGCCAAACACTTGTTCTATCTTGGGATGGAATAACATGATCTTTGGAAAAGCTTGTGTCCTCACCACCAAGCACAGAGTGAGCCTGGGAACATAACATTTCACCCTTCTACTCTAGCATCACTTAACAAATACCGCCATTCACAAAGCAACTACTTCACAGTGAGACTCAGATCAGTTAATCTGGACTTTCTGAATTACCTAGGCACTGTAATTTCATTTAGCTCATCCTTCACCAGGTCAACACTACGATAAAAAGTCAGGACAAGAACCTAGGCTTGAGCTGAACAGAAAATCATGGCATTGCAATCATTGAAAGTTTGGTTCAAGGTTTATTCAATTTCTCAGTCAAAAATTGGCACCTCATTTCTCACTAGGATTTATCTAGCTGTGCATTTTAGTCATTTTGCACTTTTTGATGAATAGAGTCCATATAACCCACGGTCACTTCTGATAAAATGAAGAGTTTTCCACATGGGGCACAATTTCTGGCCTCAAATAATTTGAGTGGTTTGTCTCTGTACTCTTTCCACTTCTTCTTCATCATTTCTATTGTAACACAGAGCTCAGAACTGGACCCATTTATTGTCTTTACAAATGCTACATAGAAGGCAGTGTCACCTATGCATTTTCATAAAACTCCTCCTTTCAGAAATACATCATCCCACACTTACACTGTTTAGACACTATGTAATCAACGTGATTCATAAATAACTACACATCCCTTCATCATTTGTATTGCTACCCCATGAATTTGCTGTAACAGAATTCCCCAAGAAGGGCAGCTCTGCATTTGCACCCAGTAGCCAAGCGGTATTACTCAGCTGCATGTTCAGCCATCTACAGTGCTGAAAAGTAAGGAGTAACAATAGGTTTCATTTTGGAAGAAAGCCATGTCATTTTTATTGACATGCTTTTTTGAAGATTTTCTCCTACATCATAGATGTAAAGTCAAAAGATGCAATTAAGATAAAATTATTCATCTTTCCTATTAACTTCAGTCTTGGCTGTGGAGTGTTATGGCTCCTAGATGCCTCTTATTAAGCAGTAATGAAAAATGGAAGTGAAAAATTGATATATGGTACGACGCACACTCAGATTATCAAAACTATAAACACTTCTTGACGGCACCATCTTTTTCCTATGCCTTTATATAACATGATGGAGAATTATTCTATGATTCATGCAAGCTCCAAGTCTGTATAAAGACATAAATAATTGATAACAATAAACAATTAATTTTCCAAGTGATGACATTGTTACTTCTTTGCCACTTTTGGGTAGGCACTAGAAATATTAATAGATCAAGGTGATAAGTAAAGCAAAGAATAGTCAATGATGCAGAAGGCAAGAACGCTCCTGAGTAAAGTACAACTTACACTGCTCTGTTGGAAATTGATTCATATGAGAGAATTCAGACAGGATATGTTGGGAAACTAATTATTCAGAGGAAATCTTTTAGTCCCAGAGCTCTGCTGGGATCAGTAAGTGACAATCTACCTGTAGCCTCTCAGGGCTCTATGCTTTTTTTCTTCTGGGATCGCCCCCTGTGCAATGCCTCTGTTTTAAAAAATGGCTTTTTCAGGTACATTTGGCACAGAAAAGCAGTAAAATTACGTCCATCTACCTCTGGGTGACAAGTGCTCATGCACAAAAGCAAACCAGGCTTCACCTAAGTCAGTATTTGAGGTTATTATGGTAATTCCTGAATCCTAATACCATGTGATTCTCAGGCAAAGTTCTCTTTTTTCTCATAACATTCTTTTGCTTCCTCCAGTGCCATAAACATTTTAATTTCCGTCCATCCTAGGCTGCCCATTCTTTCTCACAGAGGCAGATGGTGCCCATGTGCTCTTACAGAAGTATGACCCTCAGCAATGAACCCATCCTTTGGACACTTGCACTAATCAAAGGTCACTGAAAACATGTTAGGATGAAAAAGCAGCATCTGAGACACAAGATAGACAAAGCATAGTCTTTGTCACTGAGTACTTCAATTTAAGCTAATGTCACTTCTGTAAGTCAGCTGCTGCAAAAGACAGGAAGTACAGAGATGGGAAGATTTCCTTCAAAGAAAAGGGCCTAGCTTTTCACACCTAATCACTCATAAGTCTAAATTCAGGTGCCGTGTGTAAATATCCTACTAATGAAAGTGTCAAAGTGACTTGTCAAACCTGCAGAGGAAGACATCTCTGAAGACACCCAAAGACAACTTACTCCCACAGTGTAAAGACAACTTACTCCCATAGCGTAAAGCTGGGGGTAAGAAGGTTGGATCCCAACCTTAGACCATCAATGTCCAGTTAGGAAATTGTCTTCATAATCTGCATTATGAATCAAAGTGACTTACCGAAGTCAGTGGTCTAACAATGAATGACATCTCCTGATCTCCTATCTAAATCCTTGAAAATCATGCTTCCTACAGCCCCTCCAAAAAAAAAGGGGCTGGTACTCTTGGCCCAATGAGGTCTCTAGAGAATGCAATGGAATCATAAACATATTTCCTCCTTTCATTTTTTATTGTTGACTAACTGTGAACCAACCCTTTATCATTTCATCCTAATCTTCTACAAGACAGAATGGAAACTTCAAGCACAAGGTCATCTTCTGATACTGCCAGAAGTAGCTTCTTTTCTTCTCTTCGAAAGCTGTATTCTCCTACAAAGCTGCTAAAAGCCCACTTAACCTCTTGCAGTCTCTGTGAAGGTTCTCAGTCACCCTGACAAACATCGGCAATGTCACCCTGCAGGTTCTCCACGACATTCACTCCTTTCCCACCTTCTTTACTACAGCGTGATGTTTTTCGGAACTGTAGAAAAAGTGACTTACTGAATGGCGCAGCTTATGAGAAATGGAGCTGCTTGTGATGGATGTTCCTGGCTGCAAACACATCACCCTTCCGCTTATCTCCACCCGTGGACTCTGCTATCAGATAGGCAGTTTATTTATGTGCCATCTTGCACATAGCAGCCTGCTGTAGATCACTTTGCGATTGGGTGTGACAAGAGGGTACGACGCAAATGTGACATTAAAGGTTACAACCACCAGGTGCCTCACCCAGGAGTAACCCAGCCCTGCCTTTCCTACAGGACTGCTTCCAGGCTGGAACCGTAGCAGCAAGGTTCTTGTCCCACCTCAAAGCCTGCTTTCCTGGGACACGCCTTATCCCCACCGCTTACCTTTCCCCGCGTGCTGAATGCTTGCTCTGATTTTAACCTAGGAGCCACAGTTGCAGACCCACAGCTTTGGCTTTGCTTCAGATCAATATAGCTCTTGTTCATGCTGCTTCTGCAAATAGATATAAGGGGAAATTCATTCCAGAGAAGAGGGTTTGCACAACACCCGCACAGTTATCTTCTGGTTGTGTTACAGCAGCAGCTCAGGGCCCAGTTTTAATCAGACTCTGTAACAGTGCCCTTGTCTTTTAGTGCAACAGGCATACAGTACCACAGGGAAAGGATTCCAGTGGTGCACACATTAGACATTATGTTGTTGCCCATGTGAGCATGAATTTCACCTATACTTATTGCTACATTCTACTGTTATCTCTTGCTAGGAGTTTTCTTACATTTATCATTAAAAACGTGCAGCTATTTAAACATGAGATGAAAACGACCATATAGATTAGTGACCTCATCTGAAAGGATACTACAGCGGGAAGAACAACAAACAAAAGGGAGAAATCTTTCCATTATACAGGAAGAGATATTAAAGGCAATTTTCAGGCAGTGTCTAAAGGTTAATTAGTTCCAGATACCTGCACCATGACGCCTGATAACCCTATCACATGCAGAACAAAGGCAAGTCCCCCTTTACCTCTGCATTTCAACCTTCTCCCCCTAAACTCTCTGATTGCCATCTCTAAATTAAACCTCAATTTCAAGACTTTGAGCAACTCCACCTCAGCTCGCATCTGTGTCAGTGAATTAATGCTTCTGCAATGGGAAATCTCATTCCTTTCTGTTAGGGGGAAGACCAGTTTCCTTCCAAAATCCACCCACAGGGGCTAGGTGTGTGGTCTTTGCAGACCAGACTGTCTTTGAAAGCAGTCAGGTGTAAGAGTACTCTAGTGTAGTCTGCCCACCCCTGCTTGGTGAGAGCCAGAGCTTCCATTACAGAGAGATGTTCCATACTCGGAAGGCTTTTAGTGTTGTGACTGCTCTCACCTCACTGTAGAAAGCACCCCCATGGTTTGTCCTCCTCCCTGCAGTCTCACTTCAGCTATGAAACATCCCCATGGAGTCCAGAAATGCTCAGCGACACCTAAAAATGGGCTCAGCTTCAGACAAGAGATGTTCAGGGTTGACTTGACTGCCAGCCTCTGGGATTTCTATGGTGATTTCTGCTTTCCTTAACCCCATCCCTTGCCAACAGGCTCCAATTTCCATGTCCCTCTATGGCCATAATTTTCCCATTTTTGAGCTATTCATACTGTCAAACACAGTATTTTTACATTATTTGTTTAAGATAAGGGATAGAATTATCATCCAGGATGGGAAACAAGACTTTTACCTCTTTCACTGCAGCAATGTTCATTGTACTATTTTCTTTTAAAGAATGACAGCCCTTTTTTCAGGCTATCAACTTTGGTTTTCCTTTTCCTCTAGGATTATCAGAGAAAAGAGACTGAAGATTTTTAAAAAGCCTCTCATGGGAGGCAAGTTTATCTTTAGCAGCAACTGCGTATTTGTTTGCGTTTCTTGATAAAGCTTAATTATAAAACCTTCGCAGCGGCAGCTGTAAAACAGACATCTCTTGTGGCAGCAATAATGGCACTGGTGAACCTGGCAATCTCTTTCTTTTTTCTTCCCTTTTAAGAGGCTGGAGTCTGATAAAGAACTGGGATAACAAAAAATCCCTAGTTACAGTTAATTTTAACAGAGTAAGGCAGAAAAGTACAGCAGATAAATCTTTCAGTACAGGAAACCCCGAAGCTTTCTTTGATGTCTGTGCAGATAGCTTCATTGAGAGCCACGTGTTCATTCATAAATGTATTAATTAAGTAATTAATTAACTAATAATATATTAATTAATTAATTAAACACCCCCATGTTTCTTACCCCCAAGTTTCCCCCACAACATTTTCCTCTCTCTTTTTTTTTTTTTAACAAGTCTTCTTCATTTTATTTTAGCAGTGAGAAGAAAATAAGATAAAGGAGGGTAAACCCTTAAAGAATGGCTCAGTAAAAACTGTGATTATTCAAGCAGTTCCCACCAACATAGTTGATACCCACACGTCTCAAGGATTGCGAGCATCCCCAGCTAATCACTTCTGACAGTTTAGAAGGGAGACGCTTGTGGATTTCAACACTTCTTGAGCAGACCAAAGGAAAACCAAGGGCAGATCCACAATTCAGTGGCTGAACCCTAAACCTGTGGTAAGTCAATGCCCAAGTGCCTCTTCCAGGTGTTCTGGAGTCTTGGAACATGGAACTGCCAGGAGAGTAGTCCACCCAAAACAGGGATCAAATGAATTGAAGTGGGATTTCTGCTTTCTGCCTAGGGCCTGGTGCAAGTGACCGGTGGCAGCTGGGGAAGCGAAACCTAGCATCTGAGGATTTTATCACCAGCCATCACCATGTCCTGCTAAGCCATGAGGATGCACAGTCAGAGACAAGCTGTTTCCTTCTTTCACTTCACATCTTCACCCTTCAAGCTCTGGGCAAAAAACACTTGAACAAAACGAAGCGCTTGCTCCTTTGCAGGAACTTTTTGTGCTCATTACTCCCTAGGGACTTTGCATTTTCAGTTCCTCAACACTTCAAACCCACCCCTACAGCAGCTATGGGATGCTGCTGCAGCTCTCGTCTGATGTGACAGTGCCTGCAGGTTGCTGCAGCAGCTGCGAAGTACCAAAGAGCAGCCCCAAGTTTAGACTAGTGTTTGCTGCCTTTCATGTGCTCTAAGCACACAGGGTGAAGGCATTAACCCTATTCTCAGAAAAATAAGGTGTCATTAGTCCCTACCCCCCCACTTTCTGGGTGGTTTTTCTCACTACAGTGGGTGGGAACTTGATGTATGCAGAGCCATCCATTATGGAATGGAAAGGCTTTCCTACGGGAAATAATACAGCAGCACACATTTGCCCAAATGCCTTCTTATCTAGAAGCAGTCATGCAGTTGGATATTTTTGCTTAAAATGAAGTTTCAGGATTATGAAGTCACAAAATTCAGAACGAATCCGTATGGAGTCTGATTAAATGAAGAAGTGGTGAATATTAATATTACAGTGATCTAGAATCACATGTGTCCCTTAAGCCCTAGGTATGGCGGCTACCCAGCTATGTGCTTGTAAGTAATAGTCAGTTATTTTGGTTAAATGTAAAGTTCTGGTTATAAAGCAAAATAAAACAAACGCCTGCTGACCTAAGAGAGCTTTTTTGCTATCTCAGGATCTCCTCCACAGCAAAATTAGTAACACTCAATGTTAAACGGTCTCTTCAAAGCTGTAACTCCTCAGGCCTGAAGAAATGCATTTTAAAAACCTCAAAGGAGCATTAATCACAGCTTCATGAAGCCCCGGGAGGCGGAAGGCAGAGGGTGCTCACTGGCCAGCAACGATGCTTGCTTGGGGGAAGCATAGGGAAGAACAGAAACAGCAATGCCCATGGCAAACCGCGCGGCTACATCCAGCATAGCGGGAGGTCAATGCCTGTGAGCATCAGCCCTCCCTTACAGCAGTAACAGAAATCCCTTGGCACATCAGCTGCGGGAACCAGGCAGACCCATCAGCACCGGGCTGGGACCTCATCGGGGATATCCCCAGGAAAGAGGTGAGGAAAGGCTGAAGGAGAACAGAGACAGTGGTGTGCAGGGCTGCACCCCATGGCGTGAGCAGCAGCTCAGGGAGGGGATCCTGCCCCTCTGCTGTGCTCTGGGGAGACCCCCCCTGCAGTCCTGATCCA
>WYDI02032981.1:0-18783 GCA_009867235.2 Psittacus erithacus
TCCCCTCTGGCAGGTTAAAGCCATTCTCCTTGGCCTGGCCCTACAGGCCCTTGTCCAAAGCCCCTCTCCAGGTTTCCTGCAGTCCCCTGTCCTTTAGGAATTTCAGTTCACAACTCACTGTTACTTCTCCCCAGTTGCCACCTTTTTTTCCTCTCTCCACTATTCACCAAGAACTTCCTCATGAGTGTCAGCAATTCCATCAACAACAAGGACTGGGAGAACAGTTTCTCACTGAACTCTGCCCTTGTTAACTCTTTTTAACCTCAACACCAGGAATACATGCAAAGTGCAGTTTCTGTAACACCAAAAAGGCAGCATCCTCCTAAGCCACACAAAAAAAAACCCCAAAACAAACACAGACAAGGAAGAAAAGAAGTAACTCAAAAATATCCCAGACAATAGTGCTATGGTCCAGGCTTTCCAAACAGCAGATACATTTGGTATTAGTGAACTTAAGTTGTTCATACAACATCGAACTGGAATGAGGTCAGGCCACTACTCAAATTTAAAGTGTCTTTTACATTCAGGATGTTGATTTCTATGCCAATATTGGTTTAGAGGTATGTTTGCACTACTGAAACCTGACAGGGTTAACAATCCAAGGATTAAAGCTGGTTTACTTCCTTTTCTATGGGAAGGGTGCACAATTCTCCATCAAATCTATCAGAATTAGTTGTGTTTCCAGGACAATAATCCTTGGTGAAATAGCAGGTTCCATAATACCACAGCCATACTGCTTTCTGTTTATACGAACAACTACAGATGCCACGGGCACAGATAAGAAGGGAAGAGATCAGACGATCCAGCTTGAACAGGGGCCATGCTACAACTCTAGAAGAAAGACAGCACCTTTGAACTGGGGCTGACGAGGAAGCTGGAGTGGGAAGCGACGCAGGGAAGTCCACGCAGGAGCCCACACCGTGGTTTCGGACAGCCGTGGCAGCGGGGGCTCAGTACAGAGCGCTGCACTGCTGGTCTCCTCCCGGCAGAGGGCAACGCCACTCACCCATCCCACTGCTGCGCTCCAAACCCTCTCTGCTGCGAGCGGAGCATTCCATGGAATCGCGACATCACCGACACGCGCCTCCCAGCACACGCAGGATTAAATACACGGCGGGGTTTCAACACTGCTGCTCCGCTCGGGCTTTTCTTACACGTGTATTTGCTATATATACACCTCACCAAGAAAAAAGAAGTATTTATTGCTTTTCACAGAGCTGTCAATAGGATAAAGGTAATCCCGATTATTCCAGGTCTCTGGGACACTGACAGGAAGTCACAGAAACTAATAGCAAGATGTCCCAAGAACTATAGATGACACAGCCATATTCAGCACATGTTAACAGAATAACATGTGAAGTTATGCTAAATAAAGCAAGCGGGAAGGAGGAGGTGACACACTAAAACTGCAGAACTCTGATACAGCAACTCCCCCCCCTTGTTAAAGGCACTAACAGTGCTCTCCGTTTACACAACACACCCGAACAATAGCCAGAAACGTCCTATTCCTCCTCCTGCTGAACGCAAACACAGTGAGATGCGTCTCCTGCCTCCCAGGAGACTTTCCTGCTGGGTAGAGCAAGGAATCTCCCAAAAATCAGAGCACAAAGATAAGGTTCGGCTCCAAAGCCGAGCTGTCACCAAGCACCGGCTGTTTGGCCATAGGAAACACCTCGCTGCTGATACAATACTGAAGGTAACACTGAGCAAATGCTTTTTCTTTCAGATGAAACTGAATTTGAGCATCCGCCTGATTCCACCTTATTCCCTCTGTAATTTATAAAGACAGGATCTGCTTTCATTTTGCAGCTGAAGCTCCTCCAGCAGCTACTACGGTGATGCTAAAATTCAGTAAGCTGAACATAATAGTTATTATTCAAAACAGCATATTCTCCAGGTATTCCACACACAATGAATACAAGAACCATCTTTCTGCTCTCCAAATGTGTACACTACCAAAAAAATCACACTTGATGACAACACAGATGAAAAAGCACTAGCCCAAATTCAATGTTTATTTTGCAGTGAGATCCAAACTGGCTGTGCTGTACAGGGAGAAGTTCTGCAAGCAAGGTGCAACTCAAGTCAATAAGCACTATGAAAAATTAAGGATTCGTGCAGGCTCAGAATTAACTGCCCTCAAAGTGCTGTATTTTGGTGTAGCACCTAGATAAACCAGCATGTTCCTGTGTGCAAAGAGAGCAGCAGAAATACCTTGGTGCTGCAGCCGCAGAGCATGACGCTCACCAGGTTTTGCCTGCTCACCCCAGCTTCCCACCAGGCAACTCACTGCTGCTTCTGACTATTTTGAGATGACATAAAGAAGAAAACATAGGTCTATACTAAGAAAATCTATGTTACTGACATGCTGACTTCACAAGCTGAGCATTCACGAAAGCACATAGTGGGTTTGGTTGCAAAGAGTAAGATTTGAAATACAGGACAGAAAAATATGTTAGTACCTCTGCATTTACCTACTCTGCTTACTTTCTACTTAACAGCACAATTTATATTCTTAAATAGGACATGCTCCTTAAGCCATATTTAGAGGACTGTTCCTAAAATCATGGCTTATAAATGGTGGTATAAATGCCCTTCAAACCTTTTGTTTCTCTGTTTATTTTGTTAACACTTTGGTAACAAGTTTCTAGCCTAGCAAGAAACCCTCACCATCAGCAGTGCTTTGTTAATGCTTCGTAACATAGTAATAATGAAAAACAACCAAAACTCAACAGCACACTGAGATTTAGCACTGCGAAACCCAATTCCAGAGTGGCATCTCTCCTCATCCACAAAACCTCCCACGTTTAGACTACAGCATAGTCTAAAATATAATCAAGTCACATAGAAACCATATGACATAAAATGTAAGTCATAACATAAACCATTGCCAGTCTTTTGACATTTTTCAATGTCCACATTGATTAAAACTCTTTAAAACAAGCGTATTAAAATTATCCCTGTTTTTCTTGTCCTGCCAAATATATCACTTCATAAAAGAGACTTAAAAAACGTTTTCAGCTTAACTTCTTTACTCCCATAATGAATATTTTTGCTATATAGATATCAGCCTTCTCGAGATGTCCAAACTTTTGCCAGTGAAAAAGCACAATACTGGAGGCATTTAACAAATTCCCTCTGGGATTCAAGGTAGTCCATGAAAATTCACTCATTAGGGACCTTTTCAGTACCCAGATCAGGAATCTCTGGAAGGATAAAAATCTCTGACCTTGGTAAGGGTAAAACTCGGAACAAACAACTCCAGTTTCCAGCCCTGCTGTGAGACAAGGCTACGTCTGCTGGTGGAGGTGCAGCACCCCGAAGGACTGACAGGGGATTTTATACAGTGTTTTCCATTAAATCCACCCCCAAAAAAGAAACCTGTTCATGCTTAAATTCGTGACAAACAGCCCCATTAATTCCATCTCCAGTCAATTAGAAAGCTACGAGGCAGGACCCAAAATTATCATCAAACTGACCTGAAAGAACTGCTGGGCAGAGTTTACTTGCTTAACTTTGTGTTTCAGCGTTCCTGCCGGCAAGTACTCTCACCCTTTATGTTATGGCACTCTCAAACTCATGTTCGAGTACTACCAGTACTTCCAGGAGCAAGATACTTATGGAAAAAACACCATGTAAATATAGTGTGATCAAGTACAGTTGTACTACACACCAGACCACATAAAAAACCCCCGTAACTCTATGTTTTCACTTTGAAACTTGAAAGAAATACAGTAAACACGTGATTACAGCAATTAAAACCAAAAAATCTAGTCTGGATTAAAGAGATCCTCTTAATTTTAACCACGTAACAGGCTATTAGTTGCGTAAACAAACATGTCTTTAAAAGTAAGATCATAATTTCCCTTATTAAAACAGACAAAAAAGGTTTCCCTATTTCTTATTGCAAAACCGATGCAAATACTAGCTTAGGTATTTCCTTTTCAGATGCTTTTTAAGTCCCAACGAAAAGTATAATAGCGACCTTTTTGCTACTGAAATTTGGCAAAATGAAACTCTAGGGACCTCCTAAAGAGATAAATCAGTTCTGTTCTGTATAAAAAGGGGGAAGAACTGGCACAACACGTATTTTTTCGTAGCCCTTTTTTCATATACGGTGTCTTCGTCACCACAACAGCTCTGCAGAACACAGCGTACAGCACACATTGTGCCTCGTCATGAGCCGACAGTAACCGAAGGGAAGGTGAACCAAGTTACAAAATGAAGTATTTTTGCCTCTGTCTGGCCAGGAAGATAAATGATCTTGGTGATATTAAAGAGAAATGGGATATGGGTACCCAAAGAGCTCATTTTGCGTTAACTGCATCTCCCCAACAAAAACAAGGGAAAGCAATTTCCTGGTGCATCAATTCCACCAGCACTTCCATGTACACTCGCAAGTCAGAGACGCTGGCAAGCTCGCACTGCGCACCTCCTGCTAGTCTCAGATATCTAACAAACCAACTGCTCCCTATTCATTTCCTATTTTAAGCTAGGTTTTTCTTCCCCCCTTCCTCCAAAGATATGCAGATACGCCCATACAAACCAATCAGCTTTAATAAACATATTCCTGCAAGTTAACAGCATTTCAAATGACTCCAACACAAAACATCAGCTCCCCCAGTCGTTTCACCATCGCAGTGCGTTTCAGAGCCATTACCCTTCCCGTTATTTTAAGGCCACATTCCCTCCTCGTCAACCCCTGTCAGGATCTGGAAACTCTCCTTATTTCTCATGCAAAAAAACTCTACTGATAGAGTTATGATGGAAAAGAAGTGAAAGCATGTGAAACATCATAAACCGTCCCCCGATCCATTTACTCGACTAGACAAGCACAAAGCTGCAAACCTTATTTATCTTTCCACCCTCCTCCTCATGGTCTGTATTTATCGGGTATTAAAATCCCACCACTCCTAAAGAAGACTCCTTTCTTCTGCAACTCCAAACCAGTTTTAAATACCCGTGCACACTCCTCACCATTAGTTACGAAACCATTTCCCCTCTTCTTGACCTATTCTCGTTCATCTGCTGTTATTTAACTCTTTAAGGCTATTTGACAGTCACAGTGTCACTAATCATGACGCAATTCTTAGAAATACATTGCATTTTACATTTTTAAACAGCACCATAAGCATGTACACAGCAAAAAACACAGATACCGGGGGGGTTCACCCCTCCTCCATTTATTCTAAAGCAAAATCCATTGGCTATCTAGAACAGCAATCTTTCACAGCTTTCTCCAGCTCATCAGCCCCAGAATCTTTAGTAGTGCAGAAATCAGTGTAATGAACATAAGCCTATAGAAAACACGTCCTTTGCTTCCTATTGACTCCAGAGAAGTTCTTTGCAGACAGCCAGGGTCCACTGCAAGCCGAAAGCCACCGATCTAGAACCGAGTATCCTCTTACTGTTTGTTCTGCTACCCGAGAACTTCCATTAAAACGGCATGACGTTCGAGCTCCAAACCGACCAGTCTTTCTACACACAGCCTATAACACCCATTCCCCCTCAGCTTCCCATAAAATCCCATTTCCAGGCACAAAGGCCAGCGGAAAACAAAACGCCGTCGTTTCAGACACCTCGTTTTGCCGCAGATTTGGACGCGGCACAAGTCCTTCACGCTAAAGGCTGCCCAACCTACCTATAAATAGGCTCAAAGCTTCAGGCTCAGGAGACCGACAGCTAAACATGATCCTGCGCTCCCTACGTGTGTAATAACGCCAGGGCAGGCAGGTACGCAGCTGGTTTATATGGGAAAAGGGGGGAGAGGGGGAATAGACAAAAAAGGATGTAAAGTAATGACCGGGTATAACCAGTTGTGTTCTGAAGAGGAAAGCCTCTCCCTGGGTGTCATGGCTTGACCCACGAGGTTTAAGGGGCACGGTGGGCACAACCCGAAGGGGGCATAAACCAGAGGGTCCCTGCTCCCCGTTCCGCTCCCCTTCGGTCAGGAGGGGGTCTCGAACCCGTGTCCCCCGGTCCCCCCCCCCTTGGCGTGGGTAACAGCGGCTGGGAGAAGGGGGTTGGTGGGCGGGGCAAGTCCGCGTGACCGGCTGAGCCGGCGGCACGTGGCCCCGACCATAACAAACAGGCGGGTGGGCGGGCGCGGGGCTCGCGCCATGCCAAGGGCGGGCGCAGGGGAGCGGGGAGAGGGGAGAAGGGAGGGCGGGGAGGGGGGGGAGCGGCTGAGCAGCGCGGTGATTGGTCCGGAGGGGCGCGGTGGGCGTGGCCTCACGGACCAGAAGGGGGGGGGCGGCTGTCCCGCCGCCTTGGTGCAGTGCTGAGGAGGCGCCAGGCGGGGGCCGCGCGCGCTTCCCGCCCAAAGACCGACACCCCCCCCCCCCCCCCCCCCGCCCCCCCCCCCCCCCCCCCCCCCCCCCCCCCCCCCCCCCCCCCCGGCGGGCCCCCCGCCCAACACCCGACCCCCCCCCCCCCTCACCCCCGTTACCCTCCGGCCCCGCACCGCGCCCTTACCCCGCAACACCCGCGGGCTGCTCCCCTCTCCGCGCCGCCGCTCGCCCGCTCCTCCAGCGCCAATCCCGCCCGCCCGCCCGCCTCAGCAGCCTCCCGCCGCCCTTCCCCTCACACCGAGCGCTTCCCCTCACACCCCGCGCCCCGTCACGCACGCACCCACCTGTGGGGCCGCCTCCATCACCCGCGCAGGAGCTGCGGGAGGGGAAGTGCTAAATATACCCCGCTGCCGGCGGCACCGCCTGTGTCACGGACCCGGGCGGGCGAGCGGCGGCGCGGCCCGGCCCTCCCCGCCCTCCTCCTCCTTCCCACCCCCCCCGCTCCCCTCCCGCATCTTGTTTTCTCCATACGCACTTCGAAATGCGGCCCGGCCCCCCCTCACCCCTCCGGGGTGTTCTGGGGGGGATCGGCGCTATTTTAGCTCCATTCGGGATACCCACGCAGCGAGGAAAACAACGCAGTCCCGTCTCTCCTCACGCACCCCCCTTAACAAACCGCAGCTCGGCTGTCACTTGCCTTTTCCCCCGCACACACATACATCGCGACAGGCAAGCCCCCGCCATGTCGCGACAGCGGCCCGCGCACCTGCCGCGCACCGTTCGCCGCACACATACCCATAGTCGCTGTCTCCTACCAGCGGTGCGGCGGGCAACGGGGATGCTCACCCGGCTTCTCCCTTCCCCTTGCGGGAAGGCGAGCGGTGTCCGCAGCCCCTGCGGAGCAGCCGGGCTGGGGGTGCTGGGTGCTGGCAACCCAGGTGCGTGAGGGGTCGGCGGGCGGGGAGAGCAGCGGCGAAGGGAAGAGAGCGGCGGGAACCGGGATGGATCGAGCCTCCCTTTCCCTCCCCCTTCCCCTCTCACACCCGCCCCCCCCCCCCCCCCCCCCCCCCCCGCGTCCTGCCAGTTCTATTTTATCTGCGCAACATGAGCTGGAATGCGGACATGGAGGGCGCGCACCCGCCCGCCGCTCCGCGGGGACACGCGGCACCCCCGCTCCGTCCTCTCGCACACACGCACACCCTCACCCGCACCCCGACACAACCGCCCCGCCGCTCCTCGCACCGCCACCGCGCAAACATGGCGCGGCCGCCGCGCACCGCCACCCCCTCAGGCGGGCCCCCCCAGCCCGCGTCCCGCCGGTAACTTACCTCCGAGCGCGGCCGCTGCTCCGCCGGTTCTAGTCCTCCTCCTCCTCCGTCTCCTCCGAAGGGGGACGGTGACACACGCGAGCCCCATCAGCGGGGCCGCCGCGCTGCCGGACGCTGAGACAGGTGCAGGCGCGGCGGGCGGGCCGGGGTTGGGACCCGGGGCGGTCCCGGGGAGGGGGGTACCGCTTCTTCCCCGCCGCCTCCCCGAACGCTTCCCTCCCTCTGCACAACGTTGTTTCATTATATCATGTCCATCATGTGACGCCCGGAGGCCTCTCTATGGAAACTTAAAGGGGACTTTCATGTGACGACGGACACCGCGGAGAGGACCCACCGGGTATAAACGCCGGGCCGCCCGCAACTCGCCCGCACCTCCTCACACCCCACCGCCCTCAGCCTTGCGGGTCAAGGCGAGTAGCTGCGCTTGCTTTGCTATCATTATTACTGTTAATAATTAGAGCAGGTTTGTTTTGGGTTTCCTCCTCTCTTTACACCGCTGCTCGCTAACGGGAAACAGCCGAACGGGCACCTCTAAGGGGTGGACCCCGCTCCTGGACTGTGCGGGACATGGTGCACGGTGGGTGCTGGGACCGGTTGGGACATAAATAGAAAACTATAAAGGTAATAAAAAGGGGGGAAAATATTGAGGCGGCTGGCGACGGGAGCGATGCCGTGCGGGGCGGCCGGAGGCGGTGGTTAACCGCCAGTTGACGGAGCGATTCCCCGCTCTCACCTGTAACACCGCCGGTTCTCCACGGAGGGTTGCAGGCGCTGGAAGGAGCCGTACGCTCGCCACTGCAACAGCACAACCCCCGTGTACAAAACAGAGGAGCGAAAAGGGGAAGAACGGAGCCGTTTTCCGCCTCTGGAGCAGCCCCCGGGGTCCCGCCGCCAGTCCGCGTTCCTCAGGCTGCTGTTCCGTCTGCGGTGCTGAAGTGGGTTTGTTTTCACAGCTCTCCTCCTGCCCCCAGGATTTGGGATGAGATCTGAGACATGAAGCCCACCAGCTCCAGCGTCAAACCTCTGTCTGGCGATGCGCAGAGGGGTCCCGGTTTTTTCTCTGTGGAGTGTAGTGCATGTTTCCCACAGGAACCCCCCGAATTCTGCTCCCAAAACAGTAGGATCACTGTGGTCAAGTGCAAGGTTTAAGGGTCTGGCGAGTAGGGGGGATGGGTTTGCTGTTAAAAACTGAAGGAGGACAAGGTGTCCCATTCATTCCCTCTTTTCAGCTTCCATGGAAGTCGCAGCCCCCGCGCAGATTAAAGCGTGACCCTCAGGTGTAATAGATTTTAACTCTGGAATTTCAGTTCTTCAGTGTCCCACCGAGTTTTCTCTGAAGGAGTCATTTAATTAATCATTATACTGTCTGCAGGTTGACGCTGACACCTGTCACACGTATTGGAAGCCATAGGAGGGACCAGAGCCACCCAGATGGACCTCGCAGGCCCAATCCTGGTATTGTTGGCAAGTAAAATCCCTTCACTCTCCCATTAAAGCTGTTGAAGTTGAAGTACCTGTGCGCCACCCCACTCATTTCTGAGTGCCTGTGCACTATATATATATATATATATGTATGTAACTGCATATAGATACCTCGACCACTATTTTTCAAGTTTTACAGGAATTTTGGAGGAATGATGAATTATTTTAGCTCAAAAGAGTTAACTGAGTGAGGGGCAGTTCATCCTCCATTCCTTCCTTCTTCCTAGAGTCTTTCCCCTATCCACCCTACACTGCATCTTTTTTTATCCATCCTTTCCCATCCAGTTTTGGGAGAATTTCTACCTCGGGGTTCCTTTCTACCATTTTATCCAGGTTGTCCCACTGCCACGGGGTCAAGCTCCGGCATGCCCCACTTTCCACCCCCCTGGGCCATTTCCCTGCCTCACTACGCCTCTTTTTATTCCATATTCCCATCTCCAGATCACCCTTAAAGGAGAAAGAAGCTGGAGCTGGGATATAAAGTAGTCTTCTAGGAGTACTGCCAGAACCGATCTGTTTTTACTCTGCTGCTGTTGCTGTTCTGCTGTGTCATGGGAAGAGAGTTACCTAGCCCATCCCAACCCTCAGAAACAGCAATGAGCTGCTTGCTGCAAACCCAAGCTGTGTTTTATAGAGCTGAAGGATGAGTTTTCCTGGTGCAGGATTTGGACTGGAAGAAGAAGGATTCGCTCCCTTGCTGGGCTCCGACAGGGACATTGCTGTTGGGAGATTTGCAGGAGGCAGAGTGGCGACAGCAGCAGCACTGACACAGTGCAGCATCACACAGCTTTATTTCATGTTGTCAAGACAAAATGCTTTAGGTTACAGCTGAGGAGAAAAGCAAAATGATCCGTTTCTGTAAATAGGGTTCTTTTTCCCCAGTTTACTTTAAATTCTTGCAAGGTCTTGTGCTAAGAAAGAGCAGGAATTCTGCCTTCTCTTAAAAAACATTGTTATAAAATCTTTACAGTCTCCTTCCACCTGAGCCTGTTTCCTTCAAACACTTACTTTCAAAACCAAGAGGTTTAAAGGTGACTCTTCTTTTTCCCTTCCTAAGTTTATGTTCCTTGGAATGGCCTGAAGAAGCCAAAGGCTGTGTCTGCCTGTGAATGAAGAAGTTTTGAATAAACACCAGTGTGTACATCCCCACACATGCACAGGATTTAAAGCATCCCGTTGAAGTGCACATATAGGAAAATCCTTCATCATATGGTAGGCTTTAATATCTGCCTTAAAATGAATCCCTGACTGATGGACTCTGTTGTGGCAGATCACAGGACGCTCAGTACTGAGGTTCCTCTGCAGGGTTTTAAAACAGCCAAATAAAATCCCCCCCATTTGCTTTTGGATTAATTTGTGGTTTAACAGCAGCTACCTGGGAAAGGCTCATCTTGTGAAAGCAAGTAAGAAAACTTTATAAGGCGCCAGTCCTATTTTTTCCACAACGAAATAAAGACCTCTTTCGTGGGGTCAGGACAAGATCTGATGCTATTCCACAAGGAAATGGTTAAAGCACCCTGCAGAGTTCTTCAGTTCCTCTGTTAGATGTAACACCCCTGGGTTTTATTAGAGCTTGAGCTTCAGACATGGTTCTGGTTACTTCTCAGCATTGTCTTTGCTTCATTTTGATTAATTTTTGTCACTGAAACCAAATCTTCTTGTTTCACTTCTCTTTCTAATTCATTTCACTCTTTAGTTCCCACATGTTAGAAAGTGCAGTTTCATTTCGACTCTTGACAGCAGAAAGCCCCATTGCAGAAAGCCCCATTCCAGAAAGCAATTTGCAGCAATGTAGTTGCTTTGCCACTCACTGCTCAAACAGATCTAAGTATAAACAATGCTGACAGGCCCTCAAAACTGAGCCCAAATTGTGAAACTGGGGCAAATAGCCCAGAGAACCTGAAATGTTCTGGGTTTAAAACAGTGCGTACTGTCAAAAAGAGGGTAAAATAAAGCTTTGTTTACGTGTACAGCACAGTGTTTGTTGAACAAGTTTCTAAGGTGATGTAGCAGGAAGTACTGATCTTAGGCAAAATGACACGAACAAAGCATGAAACTATAATTCAGCAGCTATTTGTCAACTAATAATAGAAAAATAAAGGATATTTAAAATGCAGTGAAGGGTTTGCATTGAACTTTTACTCTTCCTTACTGGTGAATATAAAGGCAGCCTCTCACCTGCTCTGCTCCTGTATATAACTGTTTGCAAGAGTAGAGTTAAATCACTTATCAGGAGGAATGTTTCCATGGGATGCAAATACTTACACTAGCTGCTGTTTCTACGTCATGTTACGGACGAGACTGATGCTCGAGCAAGGTTATAATGTACCTGCATCTTCTCCAGCTTGGTGCCAAGCTTGCTGAGTCATTTTCCCTGTTCCCATTCTGCAGTTGGCTGCTCACTCGCTTTTCCCTGTTATTTGTGTGGGTCGTAAGCTCAGCAACAGATGAAAATAAATGCTTAGATTTCTTCAGGCTGCCTCCCTAAGGAAATAAAGGTTCTGCTGTGCTGCTTCTCTGTTCACATCCATGGCCATCCCCCTCTCTCCAAAGCTTCTGAACCCATTAATTAATTTTGGATGAATCTGGGGAGAAAACAGGTTTTTCAAAGACACACTGAGATTCCTGCAAGTTGCACATGGGCAGCAGGGAGAGATCTGGATTAGAAATTGAAGCAGAACTTAGCCATAACACATCAGGGCTGTCAGCCACATCCCAGCTGCCCAACCTGTATGTACCAGCTAAGTAATCCATACATAGCTACACCACTGTCATGCCCTGCGTGATGTGTAGTTTTTGCTCTCAGACAAGAGGTATCATGAAGAAGCAGAGGAACCAGGATAGTTGAGGGAATGAGCTGTTTTCAAAGCAATACAGTAGAGTGTTTTAAGGAATACCGCCCTATACAAGGGAAAAAATTAGTGCCTGGGAATGCATTTATGGAGTTCTGGGGAACGATCAAGCTTTTGTGTCACTCCCAAAGCAAACCATGGCAGAGGATCCAAGTTGGGCTGTTCTTTGAGCTGGCACAGCTTTTCAGACTAGTTGGTCTTGGCACTAAAGCTATAGGCAAGGATCCCCCATCCACACCTCTTCCAGATGCTGTCAGTATATGTGTTGCTGTATGAGGTGCCAGCATCACCCAGAGAAGAACAGCCCCAACCACAGGCTTCACCCTGCTGAGTCCTACAGCCCCATTCTCCCATCTACCTTTCTGGTCCAGCCTCTCTGTAGCTGAGGCTCAGAGAGCATTGCCAAACCTGGGGTGTCTCCTTATGGACAGAAAGGGAATGTGCTGAGTTTCTACCTAGGCTGGAGCCCTCCCAACTGCCTAACCAAGATTATGGCATGGCAGAGCTCTAGCCCTGCATCTCCACCTCCAGTTGTGCTGGGAGGCAAACACAGGGATGATGGTCATGCCAGGATCAGAGGACAGGATCAGACCCATTCCTACCTGAGAGCACAGGCTTAATTTGTACATCTCTTCTCTCCTAGCTGCACCTTGCTGGGGCCAGCCCCAGCAGGACAGCCATCCTAACACTACGTATAACATATGCTCTCATCTCAATTGCAATTAGTTTGATGCAACAAACAGTTTTAGTGCGACAAACTGAAAGCTAAAAAAAGCTGTGCCTTCATGTGCATCAACTGGGTGCACAAAATACACGTTGTGTGTCATCTCCTTATGTCCCGTATTTGTTCCTGCAGCAGTAACAAATGGCATATGCTCCAGGAATACCACATGGGATGAATGGACTCCTGGAAGTACAGGAGTGATCTGGCACCAGAACTCTTTAAAACTTGCTCAGCCTGAAGAAGAGAAGGCCCTGGGGGGAATAACAGTCTTCCAGTACCTAAAGGGGCTGACAAGAAACCTGGAGAGGGGCTTTGGACAAGGGCCTGTAGGGACAGGACAAGAGGAATGGCTTTAACCTGACAGTGGGGAGACTGAGATGAGACATTAGGAGACAGAGAAGCTGTGGCTGCCCCATCGCTGGCAGTGTTCAAGGCTGGGTTGGACACAGGGGCTTGGAGCAAGCTGCTCTAGTGGAAGGTGCCCCTGCCCGTGGCAGGGGTTGGAGCTGGATGAGCTTCAAGGTCCCTTCAACCCAAACCAATCTGGGATGCTATGATACTATAATAGTTGTTCTACCATGAGATGCTGTTATGGACCTCTTCTGGAAGAAAGACTTTTACATACAAGTTAAGATTCATTAACCTCTGATGATTATACAACTAGAGCCAGCCTCTCCATCAAGGAGCACTTTAGTATCTGTTTCGCTCCTAGACAGCAACTGAGCTCAGGTGCCTTGCTTTCCAGGACACTCTGTAGTCATACCCTAGGAGATCACCTTTTCCTTGAAGGGCTTACAAAACAAAAACACAACAGAGTGAGCAATGTGACGCTCAGGCAGAGCAAACACAGCGACCTTTTGCAAATGTCAAGTTAATACCATGATCTGGAAGTGAAAGGGGTTTATCAGACAGTGGATGGGACAATAGGGATGGGAGACACCTGGGTTTAGGGGGCTGAAGTGAAGGAAAAGCCATAGAAGAAGCTGTTTGGTATGAGATGGAAAGGAAGAGCACGCAGAGCATTCTATGGCAAATTGGCACATTCAGGATAAAAAACAGGGAGGAAGAATGGGTTTGATGACCATGCCCACAGTATAACCAGCTCCTGTCTGTAGCCTCTTTCCCAAAGGCACACTGCCTGGAGAGGGGAGATGGAGAAGGCAGGGGGTGGACAGCATGGTTCCTCCTCCGTGCTGGTTCTGCACAGGCGGCAGGAGGTGTGACAGCCCTGCTTTGGGGTTGTTTCTCACTGTGGCTTGGCCTCCTGCAGCTGTGTTTGTTGCAGCTGAGCCTCAGGGCTGCAGTGAGATGTAGTTCAGTGCTCTAAGTCCAGGGCAGCGCATAATTGAATATTAACAGGAACAGCTCCAGGAGCTACTGGGACTCAGGAAGTCACAATTCCTCCTCCGCTGCTCCTTCGTCTTAGTGGGAGGTGATTGCTGGAGGCCTTAATGGATGTGAGACATAATATGCTTCCCTCACATTAGCTCCAGTTAGCAAACCAAGGCTTTAACCACATCCTACCCTCTCTGATCATTTCCTCATGCACCTTTTCAGCAGCAACACATAAAGTGTTCTAGCTGCAGCCACCTCAGTGTCCCACAAACGACCAACCAGAGCAGTGCAGAGGCCGTATGAACAGTGATTTTATACCTTATTTCTCCAATGAAAACAAAGAGGGTCTCACCTTTAAGGCTTATCAAAGTGTGCCAAATATAAATGATTTAACTCTTTGTTTCATCCTTCTGAGAATACAAATCATTTATTTGCCGAATGGGGATGCTATGAGCATCTTAGAATCATAGAATCATAGAATAGTTAGGGTTGGAAAGGACCTTAAGATCATCTAGTTCCAACCCCCAAAGGTCTATAAAGTGATTTTTGCAAGGTCTGTAAAGTGATTTTTAAATTGAAAACCATTGGTATCATGCTTTTGGTAAATAGTGAGGGTAAAATACAGCAACAAATTCTTAGGTACTGGTGACTCTCCATGATTGTTTAGAGCTGACCAGCACACAGTAGCTCCCTCTCCAAGAAGTACGGATGGACATCATTCCCTCCCCAAAACCATGCTGCACATCTACATTGAGACGTTCATGCTCGCATTCTTACTTGTATGGAATAAACAGTGTTTTACAAGAAGAAAGATGCCCGCAGAAACCTGGCCATTCCATCTGGTCATTGAGAACTTGGTGCTATTTATAAAGGGAGGAGATAACACCTTCAGAGTATCAGAAAATTCCCTAACACCCAAGGGCTGTGCTGAGCAGCAGTCAAACTCTTAAACTCCTTCTTTTTCTCTTCTTTCTCACTTTAACATTCACAACATCCCTGACCTTGATGTGTCATTCTCCTCCATGTCCACCAGCACTTGTTCATTACATGACCCCTTTAGGGGGGGCAAAAAAAAACCCTTCCTCAATCTCCTTTTGTCATCAGTTGATGTACAATAGACTCTACTATGAGACTGCTTCTGGGTTTGTTTCCTTTCTCTCTTCCTTTATCTCTGCCCAGAGACAGCCCAGCAGCTTGTCTCGTAATCTTCCTAGAGTTCAGAGAAAGTACATTCCTCTTTCTTTCTCCTGCCCTTCTTGAACAACAAACTGGCAAACTTTATCCTTATGTTATTCCTTTATTTGCAAATTAGGAGTTCCTTGTTAGGGAAAAGTGGGAAATGCTCCTGTTTCCCTGCCATGCAATGTGTGGGTTTGCACAATTGCTTTGAATTCCAGCACTTTGGAATATCTAACCCTTGGAAATTAGGACCCCAGCGCCACATTCACGCCCCTGTCAACCACATGCTGGCTGTGGGAGATGTGCAGACAAGGAGGTTCTTGGCTCTGCTTATATAGAGCTATATTTGTACATCAGAAAAGCAAAGTGGTAAAACTGCAGCAGAGGGGAGGAAGGATTGATTTTGCTATTGGACAAGGAAAGCTCCATGCCTCACTCGGTATCGCTGCCTTCCTCCTGTTGTTGGATAATTAATTAACACCAACAGTGTGTCTGAAGCTCTTCTAAAGCACAAACACAAGATTTGCATCAGTGCTTTGCATTCTGGGCAGGCATGGCAAACATGGAAGCATTGGCACATCTAGAGAGAGGACACTCAGAAAAGGAGAGATGGAGAGAGACCTTGGTGCCCTGAGCAGAATCCAACCATCCCTGAGAGCAGCTAAACGACTTCCAGACTGGAAAAATAATATGTATTAATTTAGGAATTTTAATTCAAACAAATTTGCTTTGAATTGGAAATATTTTGGGTTTGATTTTAGTTGTTTTATTTTTCTTCCCCAGATATGCGGTAACACCAGTCTTTGTAGGAAATCAAGTCAATTTAGTTGTGTTGTACCAAGAACAGTTGCCAATATAATTTTTGTAAGTCTCCTCTGTCCTAGAAGATAGTTTTCATCTTCTCATGCATTGTTTTTCCCCTTTCCGAATAAAAAGCAAAGAAAATCCTCCATGGTTTTGGAACCATTGCTACTTTCCCCTAGCCCCTCTACAGTTTGCCTGCATCTTTCTTCTACCTTCTCCTAGCACAACATCCAAACCCAACCGAACTTGGCATTTCAACCAAGCCCTTATTAAATTGCTTCTGGTGTTTCACCTCTTGTTTATACACCCTTGAATAAGTTTTGCCTTCTTCTGTAGCAGCTGTGTACTGTTCAGTGTCCCATTCGTGCCTCTTCTCCCTTTGAATAGCTGCTTGACCAGTGATTTGCTGCTTTGCACTGACATATTTTGTTGCTCATGAGCATCATGAACCACATCTGGCTGATTTCATACTATGACTCCCATTTCCCAGCAACATTTTTGAGCACATCCTCCAGAGTAATTAAATATTCTTTATTTTGTCATCCAAGTAACTAATGAAAATATTAGAATCAGGTCCAGCAATGAACCCTTTGGGAGTCCATTTGGAAAGCCCTCTAAATCCAAAGGAAAAGAATTAGTAATTCTTGTCCGAATACAAGTGTGGTTTAAGATGATTTCACAGACATCATAGTTCCCCATTCAGTTTATGGGAATGTCATATAAAACAATGTTAAACTCCATGTTTATTTCTAAAGGTACGACATATAGTCCCTCTCCATTATTCTACAATGCAGTTGTTCAAAGATGGAAATGAGATGGTTTTAACATCACCCATTTATAACAAATCCAGTCTGGTTGATGGTATGGTTTTCTATTAGCAGTCAAGTGCTTAATAACTAATTGCTTAGCAGTTTATTGCATTATTTTCCTGTGCTACATGCTAAACTGCTGTATAATTCCCTAAGTCCAAGTCCTTCATTCCTCTTTTTAAAGACAGGCGCTATGTTTGCCCTTCTCCCCTCCTCTGGGATCTCTCCTGTTCTCCATGAACTCTCTCAGATAATTACTAATGAGTCAGAGATTGGTCTGGATAGTGCCTGCAGTGCTCTAGCGGGGAACTTCATCCAGTCCTGCTGACTTGAAGTTGTCTAACTTCTTTGAATGATTTTAAACTGTTTCTTTTGCTTATTCCCCTTGGTAAAAGTGCTTCTGATAAATAGCAGTTCATCATTCTTTTATGTGTTTCCTCCATGGCTAAAGCATAACAAATAATGAATGGTCCAGTCATTTTTCTGTTATTGTAGACTCACAGGCTGGTTTGAGTTGGAAGGGACCTTAAAGCTCACGCAGTTCCGACCCCCACCACAGGCAGGGACACCTTCCACTAGAGCAGCTTGCTCCGAGCCCAGTCCAACCTGGCCTTGAACATTGCCATTGTTCCCTCATTTTCTGTTAATTCACTTATGTGTAATTTCCATTGGTTTCGTCTTATGATACCTTTACAGAGCATTCCTTTATCACCCTCTATATCCCTTCCTGATTGGGACTCATTTTGTCCTGTTCTTTTTCATCTTAGTCCTCCATAATAACACTTTTCCTTTAGAGGCATCATTTCCTAGTCTTGTTTCCAGTCTTTGCACAGCTTAGTGTCCTTTCTCCTTTCTCTGTTTCCCTCACTCCTTCCCTTCTGCAGAGGAAAACACTCCATCATTTTGTTATCTCTTTCAACTTAATTAACTTCCACCTTCCTATTCTCAGCAATCTCCTCCCTGTTAGTCAGAGCCTAATCTCAGAGAGCTGCAGTCTCCTTGTCCCAGAGGAACTCTGCTCCGTCATTTGAAATCTTGTTGCCAGCCCCCTGCAAACAGTTTAAAGCTCTTCTGCTGGGCTTGCAAGGCAGTTATTGTGCAGTCCCTCTTTGCAGAGCACCCATGACTCATTTGCCAGGTAAGAAACCATTATTTAGTTTGCTCTATTATTGCAAATCAATAATAATAATCAATTTATCTCTTCAAGTCATCCCCACCTCTGCAATATGCTGCTTCTTGCCCTGACTTTTACCTTCAGCCAGGAGGATGAAAGAGGACATTTCCCATCTGCTCATCTCCTTCCTCTTCTTCCCTCTAGTGCCTAGATGTAGAGTCACTAGGAGGCTTTATTAAAACTCTTTTTAGGATGGTAGATTAAGATGATGATTGCTGTAAGCAATACAGAGGTCACCTGCATGCTGAGGCACCCCTCTTCAGCTCAGTAGGAGACAGAGTGGGCATTTAGGAAAGGCAATTAAGAGGTCTGTGTGTACTGTGCATTCAGGCATCCCTTTGCCCTTTGAGATTTACAGCATCCAGCACAGAGTTGGCATTTTTTTCCCCACCAAAAACTGTGCTGATATCTTTCAGTAAATCAAACAAACCCAGGTATATATGAAATGGATTAAGTTCAGTTCCCAGCTTTTTGGGTCACTGTTCTTCATAAAATGATTACATCTGTAAAGAAGGAAGAACATAAACCTGCAAGGTGCATAAGCAGCAATTCCACCTACGTCCACCTACTTCTTCTTTCTTGTTAACTAGATACCAGTGACTGTTGCTCAAGGCTTACCTTAGGCTCTCTGGACTCCCCAGCACAGGTACAAAGACTGAGGTAACATTTAAGCCAGACTAATAATGCTGTCAATTTCTCTTTTGGCAGAGAACAGTAAACCACAGGACCCCAGACTGGTTTGTGTTGGAAGGGACCTTAAAGCTCCTCCAGTTCCAACCCCTGCCACGGGCAGGGACACCTTCCAC
>WYDI02032983.1:0-11445 GCA_009867235.2 Psittacus erithacus
AAAAAATCAAAAACACAGCACTGCACCAGCTACTAAGAAGGAGAAAAATTACTGCTACTGCTGAACCCAGGACAGAAGGAAAGGGGGGAGGAGGTAGGGCAGCTGAACAGCTTGACCTCCTTTGCCTTTTTAATGATCCAATGTTCGTTCTTAGATCAGAGAACTCATGATAATAAATACTGTGAGACCAAAGAAAAATGAATAGGAAAAAGAAAAATCATGGTTCTACAAAGTGATATTTTTATCTGTACTCCCTACCACCTGAGTGGATAAGGTTAATTTACTAAACTGCAATAGCATTAATGTTACTATATCAGATATGTGCTGGTTTTGGCTGGAATAGAGTTAATTTTCTTTATATCAGCTAGTATGGGCTAAGTTTTGGATTTGTGCTGGAAACACTTTTGGTAACACAGGGATGGTTTCAGTCACTGCTGAGAGTTTTCTGCCTCTCAACCCCCCCCACCAGCGAGCAGGCCGGGGGCACACAAGGGGTTGGGAGGGGACACAGCCGGCACAGCTGACCCCAACTGACCCAAGGGATACTCCAGACCATATGGCATCATGCTCAGCATGTAAAACTGGGGGAAGAAGAAGGAAGGGGGGGACACAATCGGAGTGATGGTGTTTGTCTTCCCAAATCACCATTAAGTGTGATGAGGCCCTCCTGCTCTGGAGACGGCTGAACCCCCGAATCCCTGCCTGCCAATGGGAAGTGATGAATGAATTCCTTGTTTTGCTTTGCTTTTGTGTGTGGCTTTTGATTTACCTATTAAACTGCTTCATCTCAACCAACAAATTTTCTCACTTTTGACCTTCTAATTCTCTTCCCCATCCCAACATAGGGGAAGTGAGCAAGTGGCTATGTGGGGCTAAACCACGACAGGAAGGTAGTTTGAATAGTATACAAGTGGAGGGAAGGCTAGCCACTCTCATGTATCGATTTGAAGTATTTGAAGCTAGAAAGTGTCTATTGTAAACACTGCTATTAGACTGCAAGCAGCGGGTATCAGTTTAAAGCTACAACCCTTTGAAGTGATACAGAGGAGACTAAACACTTTCCTCCAGCTAACAAAGCAGGAGCAGCATCCAAGTACCAGTGCTTACACATTCTGTAACTCAGGTAGCATTTTCAATAGGACAAAGCACTTTGGATGTGAAGTTATGAATCTTATCTAGTATTTCAATTCAATATAAAAACAAGTACAGGAAATTAATGCAAAATATGATGTTGAAATGTGTCCAGAGATGATGGAAAAGGAACACAGCCCAAGCAGACAGAACTGCTGACAGTGCATTTAGTCCTGAACCTTCAAAAGACAGTGAGGCAATATAAAGAAGGTATTTCTAATAAATCTGGTTGCTTTTCACACTCTTTTGGACATTTCATGTGGATACAAATGTACACAAGCCCATGCATCTTTGTTCTTAAATTAAAGGCACTTCGGCACTCTCCTCAACAGGCTACAGGAGCCCTCTTCATACAATATCCAAAGAAAGAGTCCTCTATTCCAAAGGGGAAAACCTCCAACACTGATGCAGACAGGCAACGACTGATGAATCTGACCTTTACCACCTCATTTGCATGTATGGCAACCAGAACTCTATGAATTACTTTTGATCTCTACATTTCCTCATGTGCTAGCTGCTGCCTTGGGGGCAAGTTCTTCACTGGCTCTCTATTTAGCAGACATGGGATATATTTCCTACTGTATTGTCCAAATGCCCTCCCATCTTACTGACAGCTATGAAATGGAGAAGGTGTAAATATGTCCCTGTAAAGCTATACCACCTTGGGTAAAATGTTGCGATGGAAAGAAATAGCTTCAAGCCTTTCATTGTGCATTTATTCCAAAAGCAGTGCTTACAAATCCAACAATCTTCCAACAGGACACAATAGGAGATTACCACAATACAAACAGCTACAGCCCTTCCTAGCTCTCAGTGAAAGGCATTTCAGCTTACAGGCTCTACTTTTGTCTTTGCTATCTACCAGAAACCAGAAATAGTGAGTTACCACAGCTAAATTGATGACTGACAAGTCAGCATCTTGTATCAGCCAGAAAAACATGAAGACCACCAAAAGGGGGATAAAATCGGAAACTGAGCATGCTTAATTAAGTTCATTCATAGGCTTTTGGGACCTACATGCACCCTATATTCCTGTTTTTTTTCCTCAGGAAATATTTGGAAGTCCTTACTGAGGAAACCTTCATTAGCCTCTGCGACAGTTTTCCGGGAATCAGACTTTGCACGTCTCAATTAAAGGACCATACTGCTGTCTTTTAGCTCACATCTTTAAAACAGATAATATGGCCTATGTTGTAAAGTCAGTCCAGAGGAAATACTTATTTAAAAGTAATTCATGAGGGTACGCAAAGTGCTATTTTTGTCTTCCTACTAAAAACTGTGGTATAAATAGAAACTGCCTGTAGCACATATTAGCATTATCCATGCTGATGTTACACATTAGACGTGGCCCGTGAAACACTCTAACCTCAAGGCAAAGTAATTCCTAATATTAAACACTCACACAAAGACAGTTCACAGTGGTGAAAAATATTTCCCTCCAACCTCAATTTCCATCTTCACTTTGTCAAATGTTATTAAAGATCGCATTAATGTCATGGTTCAAAAGCTACTGCTTACCTAAGAATATTTCCCTTTCTCTGCCACAGAGCTCTACTTATTATTCACACTCCAGAAGGGAAAGCATAAAGTTATTATTTATGTAGTCAAGGAAATTCTACCTTAACAAGTGCTGATCACCTAAAATGTGGGCAAATTTATCAGAAGTTATAGCAAATAATACAGACAATTCAAACACTAGCTGCAAAAATACATATGGATGTATCCCTGCTTGCTGAACCTTCAATATATCAGGTGACCTATTTATCCCAAGTTATCAGAAGATACTCGGAACCCTCAGAAGTCAGTTTGTAATAAACAGGGACTAAATCTAACAACATTCAAATGATGGGGGCTGGAAAATAATTTTGGCTATAACCCTGGGTTCAAATACTTACTAAGTTTTCATTATACTGGGTTTCTTGCAAAAAACAAGTAGGAAAAATTTTAGAAAGTGCCCTGTATAACCCCTACTGTTCCTATTAATGTCAATAACACCACAGTATTCAGTACTTCTGAAAATTCCTGACATTACAAGAATTTTTATAGATGAATCTCTCTGTTTTAATTTGTTTATCATTTAGGAATACACACAGAATCCAAAAGATACTCAGGCTTCTAAAGTATATACATGGAACAGATCAAGGTAAAGCAAGAGATAAAATACCACCTTCTGGAAATTTATCCTTTATTTGCCGAGAGTAGTGACAATGATTAGGATGGGATACTCCTACCAAACATACCTGATGACTGCAGTTAGGTCAATAATACTATTTTAAACACTAAGAATAGAAAATCAGATTTGTACACATTACATTGTACATTTACTGGACCTAAAACTAATTCTAACAAAAAAGCTAAGAAAATTATCTCCCAAGGCTGTACCTCTACTATTCAATCAAATGGATGTGGGAAAACTCTAGGCATTAAATCCAGCTATCATGGAAGATATTAGTCATTTCTACTATCTAGCTAGACAGCTTCCCACACAAAATACTTCTGGGACCAGGACCTAGTGGACAACAAGTTGAGCACGAACCAATAGCATGCCCTTGCTTCAAAGAGGGCTACAGATTTCCTGCACTGCATTGCCAGCAGGCCTAGGCACTGGTGAGAGCCCATCACTGGAGAGGTACCAGTTGCAGAAAGAAAGATATGGACATACTGGAGTCCTGCAAAAGGGCTAGAAAGATGATGAAGGGACTGGAGCATCTGTCATACAGGGAGAGGCTGAGGGAGCTGGGACTCTTCAGCCTTGAGAAGAGGGCTCAGGTGGGTCTTATCAATGTGTTTAAATACTTGACCAGGAAAGTAAAGAAGATGGAGCCAGACTCTTCTCAGTGGTGCTCAGTGAAAAGACAAAAGAGAACAGGCATAAACTGAAACACAGGAAATTCTGTTTAAATTCTGCACAGGTTGCCAAGTGAGTTTGCCTCATATCCTTGGTGATATGGTCCTAGGCAAGCTGCTATGGCTGGCTCTGGTCTGAGCAAGGGGATTAGACTAGATAATCTCCCAAAGTGACTTCAAGAAAGCTATTATCAAGTATACAACCTTTAAAAACGTTTCTCCATTTTAGCTGTATCATTGAAATACCATCATAAGTATGCTAAGAAATGCCAATCTACTTGCAATGACCTATAAAAACATGCAAATTTAAAAATTATACAAATAGATTAGAAAACTATAAATCAGATTGTGAGCTGTTTCTGCACTACTGTTTTAAAGAGCAATATAAAATGAACTGGGAGAAAGAGCTGCATTACTATCATGGTATAAAACTAGAGGCTGTGACCCTAGGAATGAAAACACAGCATCAACAAAGCTGTTCTCTACAAAGGCTGAATGCCATAGCTATTACTATATTGGGTAAACTCTGTCTCAAAAAGTCAAAGTTGTTCCAATAAGTATCAAATTGGCCTCATTTTGACCACGTCCACAAATGCTTCTTTATGAATACACAGTGTATTTGAGTGAATACTTGCTTTTATGAAGGAGGATTTTTTTAAGTCTGCAGACTAAACCCTTAACAGAAAGTGACGAGGAGAAAAGAAGTTATCCAAATACTCATTTGGGACTAAGTGTTTATCAGACACATAAGTTCCTGACCACAGGGAAGAGATAGGAGATACCTGACATTGACATTTATATTCCAATTCTCACTGAAGGCCTAAAAATTCCTTCTAAATATCCTGAAAATCAAAACAATGTCAAAAAAAAACCAAAGAAACACAATATATGCTTTCCTTGATATGATTAGTAGCAATATATTGTGTTCATACAGCAGTTTCAGACCTTACAGTGTTACATTCTGTTTTCTTTTCAAGCACACAATGCACTGGATCACTTCACTTACTATTAGCAGTAGCAGGACAATATCAGGATTATCACAGGCACAGGCTACATGCATTGATGTCCAAAAATCCTCATCTTGATGATTTACATTTACTCCTCTGTCAATTAGAATTTCAGCAGCAAATGCATTATCATAGCGGGCACACTAGAAGAAAGAAGAGCAGATTAGGGGTGGTGCTTTATTCAGTGTACAACTGAATTTATCATATATAACTTTTGCTCCATATAACATACTGAGCAGATGACACATTGTTGTTAAACTTCTGCGTTTGTAGGGGATCACGGCTGATGAATCTATAGAAATAGTTTTATGGAGACTACAAGTTCCATGCGCATGATTCACAGAATCTCTTATTCCCTCTGAAAAAGCACTATGTGAAATCCGCCAAAATCTACAGTAAAAATGAGTCTTTCTTTCTGTTCAATATTCTAATTCCAAATCCGTGCAAAGGCATCAGTGCCTGATGATCACATAATGAGCAGTGGCATCTAAGTATACCCACACATATATATAGCCACCTATGAAAACTTCTGCCTTTTTGCAGATCATAGCAACAATACACACCTTTCCATACTCTTGTTTTTTTTCCAGTCCACTAACTGTACTGATTCTTATCCAAGTCTCTCTGACAGATAAATATGCTGCACACTAAGGGTGTTGGAGGCAGGGTGGTTGCACACATATGTGTTTCTGTACTTTGTTTTGATGATGGAGGTCACTAATTTTGGCAGAGAATAAACTGGTTTAGACATTGCTTTGAGCTTAACTCCTGCGTCACATCTGCGCTTTTTGATGGATGCAATTATGGATAATTTAAAATACAATCAGGGCACCCAAATTAAAAACCTAACTCTGGCCTAACATAAAAACTCAGTAACTCTTTAGAGAAAGATCCTCTCTCTTTTCCCACTGGGGAGAGGTTACAGGGAGACTAATTTTCTGTATTAGATACTTAGATGCTTTGAATACAATCTTTAATGCTTGTGCTTCTTCCAATATTTAAAGCTGTATAATATTTCCATGTCCCAAAAAGCACCAATATACACTGCACAAATCACAGAATAGTAGGTTGGAAGGGACCTCAAGGATCATCTGTTCCAACCTTTGCACACCTCTAAATCTCAGCATCCAACACCTGGAATTGCAAATGTGTCTGACATTGAAGGAGAGAGACCTGGGGCAGCTTCAGCATTCTTAGCTTTGGTCAGCAGTGTCATATCTTGCTGTTAGAGGTATCTGCTGAGAGCTGCCACCCTGCGCTGGGAGCTGAGCACTGAGCTCCACCTTACAGCCCTTGGAGAGATCAAAAGACTTAAGTGGCATTATTTGCACCAAAAATGCCGAGGTGTTAACACTGATTTCTTTCAATTATACTGAAATGTGCAGATAATTTGCAAGTGAAGGTTCAATAATTATGTGGTTATGTCTGTATCACAGGCGGAACTACATCATGGCATCTTTTTTTTTTTTACTTCTCTTCTTATGGAGTGCAAAGAGAGAGTTCAGTGAATACCTTGGAAGCTCTCATGGCTTCTCTGAGATTCAACCATACTAGGAACTTTTCTACAAGTTCTGCAACAGAATCTTTATAAAATGCAACTTTTTCTTTTCTTTTTTAATAGAAATATTTCACATTTTGGAAGTTAACAGGAATTGAAAAAGAAAAAGGAATTATATAATGAATCAGATTTTAAGTAAAATGTGAAGTGTATTTTCCATTAATTCTACAATAAAAACATTCACATTACAACACTGATTAGGCTCCCCTTTGCAAAAGCAGCTGTTTTGTATGTACAGAATTACAGTGGAAAAACTAGTACTTAGAATGGATCTGAGTGGCCTTTAAAAATAAAATTAAGATGCATGCTAAATTACTATTTTCAGTCCTTACAGAAAACCAGACTTGGCTTATCTGTTTCCCTGTATCATGACTCTCTTCTTCCATCTGTATTGCTCTCAAATTGGTGTCAAATCTAAGTTTCACTGAAATCAGGTTTGCCCCTACCTCCAATAGAACCAGCATCTACCTGCAATTATGAGTACTTTTACAAGTAACTCTGACTAAACTGAGGTAGTAGATTACACACAGTTCTCTGTTGCAAATTTCTACTGCAGGAAGCTTCCCTTTCTTTTGAAGCATGTGTGTGCCTGGGAAGCAGCAGGCACCAGCGGATAGATACTGATTGTGACAGTGATGCAGATCAAGAAACCTAAAAAAGGACAGTTCCACTGCAGGATTTACCTGCAGTTAAAGAGTGTGATCAGCTGATCTACAACAAAGCAACTTAAAATCCCTGCAAATGGAATTTTCCTTCTTCTGTTTTAAAATGCCTGTGAGACAGATGTCACACCAGCCACACTGAAGATAAAAATTGTTTCCTAGAGCTTTCAGCAGAGTGAGACTTGGGATGCCTCAATTTCAGGAATCCCACGATAACAGCCCATACCGGCTGCATTTTTAAAGAGTGATTGAGTACTTTTGCAGTAGGCAAATAATTAGGGAAGAGAAAAGATAACTTCAGTTTTCTCTGTTCCAACTAATTTCTGCCCCCTTCCCTTACTTAAGCATCTACTTCTCAAAAAGTCCTTGGTAAGTAGCACGGCCATGGAAGATGGAAAACACAGATTAATTAATAAGGGAAATGCAACATCTGGCAAGAGCATGGTTGCAGGTGCGCTGGAGTCCAGTAATACTCTAGGATCTTCTTCTTTCATCAAGAAATGGCACTATTTTGTGTACGTACTATGAGAAACTTAATCCAACTGTTTTAAAATTAAACACTCTGCCAGCAGACTTTTCACTGGTTCTGTTATGCACTTGTATTTCGGAAGTCACACCTATGTTAGCAGCACTGTGCCACAAAGTCGGATCCAAATGTCTTGAAATAGTTTCACATCAAATAGAAAGCATGGTTGCAGTTGAAGCACAACAGACCAAAATAAAGGATCATAAGTCTTAAGAATTTTTGATGAGTTTTGCCACTGGCTTCAGCAAAGCCAGAATCTTACCTCTGCTGTATTTTCTTTCTCTCTGCCTGTCAGTCTTTTCTCCCCATGCCCTTACATCTTGCTTCTCTTTTGGTCATTGTATACAAACCGTTTTCCTTTTATCTTCCAGTTACTTTATCTAAATTGCTATGCAAATAATGACAAACTAAATACAGAAGTGTTAAGTATCCACATGTAGGAAATTGGTGCAATAAAATAAATTTTTTTTTAAAAAAAAAAGGAAAATGTTACAACGTGTTTTTCAAACAGGACTTGTGAACCTCTGAACCATATAATTCTATCTTCAGAATTACACAATATTTCCTTTATTCATTCTTAATGCACAGATAATTTTTGAATAAAACATTTCATTCTGCTTTGTTACCACTCCTATGACATGATCCATCCTTTCATAAGCAATTTGAAAATGACCACTTATTTCACATGCATAGCTGGATGCAGTCATAACCACTGTGGAGGGCACTGTAGATAAAAAGTTATTGCTAGCCTTTTTTTTGTTAATGTGCCCAATATGCTACTCAGCATCCCACCATATTTATCCGCAGTCACTAACACCGATCTTCAATCACTCTTACCAGATGGAGCAAGGAGCCTCCTGAGGAAACAAGCATATGAGGGTCAGCACCATCCTTCAATAGCCGTAGCACTGAAATACCAAAGAAAAGAGAAACAAGAATTAATAAAGCAATATACCTAATTCTGAGCTGTTAACAGGATGATTCTTCATCATCTTCATTAAAAGACTTAATAACATATGCAAACCTCCCAGATACCATTTGCAAAACTATCATGTCAGCGTTTCCCATCTCATCTATTTTAATGGCTAAGCCTGGAAGCAAAGAACCGTTTATAATGATATTAAATATGAACAGTATCAAGGACTTCTCAAGCAGACAGATAAGTGTGTATCAGTTTGTGCACAGGACAGGTGATAGCTGGAGAACAGACCCTGTCTCAAGGTCACAATCACCCGATTAGTCCATTTTGGAACAAAATCCCAGTCAACTGGTTTTATTTTACTTTGCAGAGTTCTCATGAGGTTTGTTGGCTTTTTCAGTAAATAACTGAAACCAGCGTTCATAATATATATCACTTGAAATTAATCATCATGCCAAAACTAAATGATCTGCACTCAATTTCACCTTTCTAGTTCATTGCCAGATCATTGATGCAGCAGCATAATTCTTAAAATTATATTTAGAGTCAAACACCACTCCCAGTTATATGTATTAAACCCCTCTGAAATGAAAACAGGCTTATAAAGGCAGGCAAAACCACTACCCTTCATACTGGTGCTCACCTGAGTGTGAAAAATCAGCACTTTTTCCCCATGGTCTCTATTGCCTTTATAACCTTCTTACTTGGAATCAAAGCATGAACTAACTCATGCTACCAGCGTTCATTCCTGGAACAAAATTGCACAGTAACAATGCCAGATGTTATCAGGGGAATCTGCACCAGCACTGCAACCCTGTCTTCACTAAACTGGTATGAAGAACCCTTTCATAAGGCCTCCCTCCAGGAGAACAACTGCCAATAACGTTTTCTGCGTAAGAACACAGCTGGTTTTGCCTCCAACACCTGGAAATCCTGGTTTTAACTCATAATTAAGATTCCTAGATGGAGTTGTGCAAAGGTCTGCAAAGAGAGTTTAAGTTCAGAGTACCCCAGAACTGTGGTCCACTGCAGTGTCTGTCCTACAGGAGGGCCATAAATTTGTCTCAAGTCTCTTCTGACTACTGTGAATCTGTCAAGAGACTCATGTACACCATGTCCTCCTTATCCACGCATTTTTTCTGTGTTTTTGTTCTCTCTAGCAGTATCTTACAACTCCATTTTCGCTATACATTTAAATTTCTTCCAGTATTCAAACGTTCAGCTGACCTATTTGAAAGGGATCAGTTTTCTTTTCAAATATTGTCAATTTACACAAGCAATGTTGACCAGGTGCCCTAGAAAAATTCGGCCTAAGAAAGAAAATATGGCTAAATGGTTGCAAGCCTGTAAAATTAAAGTGAAAGTGTTGGCATCATCATTATTAAAAAATTCACACATAATTAACACACTGGTATATTGAACAAATACTTATAATAGCTAAACAAATCCATTTAATTTTTTGCTCTTTGTAAAACTTTGAAAATCAAACATCAATCTGAAGTACTGTATAAATTCATACTTTATACATAGTTCCATAGTACCTATTTCTCCTCACAGAAGGTTTTGCTACTTTTCATTTACACAGCTGTAAAAGACTTTAATGTTCCAACAAATGCCACTTTGAAAAATAAATACTATTAGAAGTCACTGTTGTCTGCCAAAAATAGAAGTGGAACATTAAGTAACATGAAATAAATGAACTGTACAACAACTGCCCACCAAGATGAAAAGTACTGAAGCAGAGTGGGAAGGTGGAGAAATATTTACAAATTTTCACTACCTTAGGAAAAATGAATGAACAACAAAAAAGCAAGTACTTCTTTATGCTCTCAGAGCCACAAATCCAATACTAAAGTACACAATCGACTTCATCCACACAAAAACTGTTAAAAATGGAAGTTCAGAACTAAGTTCTTTCCTTCTTCTAATAACTAAATTGCTGAACACATATGGACATGCTTCCTCTACCTCAGGTTTTAGTGAGTAAAGATCTTGTTGCAAATCTTTCCTCCTTAAGTAGGTGAGCAACTACATCCATCTCAAGAGTTAATATTTTCAATATTCTCCTGTTATGCCATTTCTGTAGCAATCCACAAAAGATGAATTCTGTATCACAGAAGATTTCTTAAGGCTCCAAAAGTAATTTCATTCTGCCAATCCCATCAGGATTTCACCTGAACAAATTAACACTCCAAATTTTTCCCCTTCCTCCATTCCTGCTTTTCAGGCATTAAAAAAACAAAATAAAATAAAAAAAAAAATAGTAACTATGGCTTGGTTCCACCTGCAGCAATAGCCTCATTTACAAACATGGGAATTAAGGCAGATAGTCCTTAAAGGTGTGATTTTCAGAAATTACTAAACTGCCATAATTCTGGCTTTAACTGACTACATCAGTGAAAGCACTTAACTCTCTGGAAACACTGTCTTTACAGCGTATTCTCACAGACTGCACTGCTGTGAAAAGGGGGAAGTCATGTTATCCACTGCACGCCTTACTCTTTTGCCATCTCTCCCAGCCTACGCACAGCTCATTAAACTGGACCAGTAAGTCTAATCTTTTTTATTATTATTATTTTTCATTCCGTTTTATTTATTTTTTATTATTGTTTTATTATTCATTCAGTTGACACGCTGGAGGGAGGGGATGCCATCCAGAGGGACCTTGACACGCTTGAGAGGTGGGCTGATGTCAACCTTATGAAGTTTAACCATGCTAAGTGCAAGGTCCTACACCTGGGTCAGAGCAATCCCAGGCACAGCTACAGGTTGGGCAGAGAAGAGATTCAGAGCAG
>WYDI02032983.1:11545-47138 GCA_009867235.2 Psittacus erithacus
TATAAGGAAGAAGTTCTTTACTGTGAGGGTGGTGAGGCACTGGAATGGGTTGCCCAAGGAAGCTGTGAATGCTCCATTCCTGGTGGTGTTCAAGCTCAGGCTGGACAGAGCCTTGGGTGACATGGTTTAGTGGGAGGTGTCCCTGTCCATGGCAGGGGCATTGGAACTACATGATCTTAAGGTCCTTTCCAACCCTAACTATTCTATGATTCTATGATTTTTTTCTTTCTCCTGGCAAGGTTAGTTTTCAGCCCGGTCAAGGTGGCTGACTGCACAGCTCCTTAAGCACCAGCACAGAGGATACAAATGCACACATCATGCAGAGGCAGAGCAAGCACAGTGCGTTTTCATGGAAGAAGTCTTAGATGGACCAAGGCTGATAATCAAATAACATCCTCAGTCTGTGCTTCTACAAAGTGCGATAAACTGATTAAGGAGTGAACAAAAAGAGTCTATTCCCTTCCCTCATTAACAAAAGGACTTGCACCCCATCTTCCTCTGGCTGCTTCTGCAACTTGGAACTGACTCTGATGGCACAAAATAAACCCAGCAAAAAAAAAATACCCCAGAGTTTCCTGTTGGGTCATTGAGAAAAACTCATTCATTGAGAGTCCTGGGATCACTAAAACCAACTTTTGGGTAGACTCTCTCTTGGCAGGACTAGGACACAAAGGAAGGTCACAGGGTTGGGAAACTGCATTTCTAAAAATATTCCAGAATAATTTTATCTGAAGCCTAAAATAGCAACCGAGCGACAGAAAGGATACAGAAAACACAGACTATTTATTGAATCTCTTCCTTCCACCAAACACCCAGAAACTTGTTTTTATAGAGAATTTATGCAAAATGAAGTAATGCCTTTCGAATCCATTTTGCAACACCTTACTGTTGAAACTAAAAAATGACAGACCATTGCTAGATCTGAGACAGAAATATGCAAGAATGTTTTGCTTTACTTCTTTTCCCCTTAGCAGAAATGCAGACCAAGACTGCAGCATAAAGAGTATGAAAACTGCAATCTTAAAGTAAAATATTAAATAATTACGATCATAAACAAATTATCATAAAAACTTAGGGCACATGGATAAAAGCTCTGTAGTTCCTCTCTTTGGTTTATTTTTCTTCATTATTGCATGTAGCTTAATCACTGCTTCAAGGAAATTCACGTCACACAGACTACCAGGACAAGATATGCAGACTCCTTTCAACGGGCAAGAGTCACTGTTCTGAATCAGGATTATGTGCTACATTACTCTGTATATAAAGACAAGCAAACAACATTTTTCTGTTTTGAATCCACCCCCACCCCGCCTGCAAAACACAATAAAAAAAAAGAAAAGAAAGAAAAAAAAAAAAAGAAAATAAAGAAAAGATCACAGAAGCCGAATCCCTCTCACTACTGTGCAACTCACTTAGGTCATTCACTTCAGACTTTACTAGTCAGTGGGAAAATCTTCCCGTGATGTTCATGTTTTCCATTTGGTAGAACTATTCTAGTTAATGCTAGTAATTTGGGATGAATTGCCTAATGAGGATAGACTGTCATAGGTAACTATATTCCAGAAATGCTATAACTCTAAATGCAATTTTCAGAGTTTTCACAAGACTTTCTTTTAAAACTTTTATTTATTTGTACTCTTTCATGGAAAAGAATTCTCCAGAAAAGATGAGAAGGCTGTAAAGAAGCTTGAAGGCAGGAAGCTGACATTTACTTGGGGGGGGGGGGGGATTAAAATTTTCAGTAAATTCTCAAGCTCTTCCTTTGTGTTTATGAACAGGTCCATCCATTCTCTGATGACTTTCAGAGTTTATGAACAGGTCCATCCACTCTTTGATGACTTTTAGCGCTGACACACGAAATATTCAACTACTTACAGTAGAAATTCACACCTACTCTCATAAAAGGTGTTTTAGGAAGCATTGGAGTTACAAACTCTCAGCAGTAAAAAAGATAATAATCAAGGTAGCTTTTTACATATGCCTAATGTTACAATTTTGACTAAATGATTCCTGTGAGCTGAACAGCTTTCCACACTCCATTGACTGTACTGACTACATATGTAGCCTTATAATCCAGTAAAGGCAATATGTTGCCTGTTACCAGCCACAGGTCTTGCACTTACTTCACATGTGGGACTAGGGCTATAAGTCTGGGATTGTCTTGGCTTGTTTAGCTGTTATAGCAACTGGCTAATGACAAGGTGACAATTATCTGGCACGTTTTAGTTTCATTTAGCTTTATGTAACTGTGCTGTAAAGAATTTTGATATATACAGCAATAACTAGTACTTACGCTGTGCTACGTTGAATAGCATTTAGCTACACCGGCATCTAGAACTATCTATAACCTTCTATGCTGCAAGTAAAGATCCGAAGTGACAGCAGATCCCGGAAGGTGAATTCAGAGGACACAGGGCTATCAATAACTCACCAGTGATCAGCTACTGATGCTAATGCAAACTTAGGATCAGGGCAATGTTGCATTCACAGCAAACCCAGGTTTAATAGTAACAGAAGGGGAAAAAAAAAGTGCCAAGCCTATGTAAAACTTAATCGTTAGCCATCTGTTATGCTGGATATACAGTACCAGTATACGTTTCTATTAATCATTCCTCTGGGGAGTAGCAGCTAGCTAGTGTAAACTTTGCTCCTCTTAACATTTATTTTTGTTCTCTTTAGCTTAGCATGAATAACTGTAACTGGTAGGATTGTTCATTATGTGCAGAAACATGACTTACTGCAGAAGCCTAGCTAAGATCATGCTGTTGCTGTAATGGATTATCCCATTCTCCTCCTGCCTCAGGCTGCATAATTCTGCTGCTTGCCTCTTGCTGGCACAAGGCAAAGATTAGTTTTCAACTAGATCAATGATCTGGGAATTTGGTGCTGGGTGATAGGTATGAATAGGGAGAATAGGGTAGCCACCACTTTCATCAACAGCTGAAAGTTCAGGCATAAACCGACCATGATATTGAACCACTGGACAACAGAAGTGATGCATACTCCTAGTCTTTCCACTTCTACCAGTTAAAGAAGTGTCATATTTTATTCCATCCACAGTCAGTCCTTTTGTCCAATACGTCTTAAACTCTGTATAGATGTCCCACTAAGAATTCTTGCCACATTCACGCCTCGTTAGTACTCATTTCTCATTCTTCAGTAGTCACTGTACTTTCAGCTTGTACCAAAGGTACTTATGAGGAACCTGCTATTCAGCTCAGTTGTGTATAAGAACAGATGAGTGCCAGTCTCTGGTAAGTTATTCTTAATCATAAAAGGAAATGAAATCAAGCAAAATGGCATAAATTTTTGTTTAATGCAGTCTTAGAAAAATATTTACCTTGCACCTTTGCTACGATTAGTTTAAAATTAAATTTTAAAATTCCAAGTACCACTGTTGGTAACTTAATCATTCTTTTAAGTTGTCTTGTTTACCTAACAAACACGTTTATAGTAGCAATACTGTTACCACATCATTCCAAGTGTAAGAGCTAACGTGCCCTGTCAAAGCAAGTTCTACCCATCGGTTGAGTGTGGTTATTCAGAGCATTCATGCCCTTAATGCACTTTTCAAAAAATTGATTTGTAATCCTACTGCTTTTTCCATCCTTCAAATACTTCCAGTAATCACTGGCAACATGTCAAACACGTTCAAACCTTATCTTCTCATTTTCTGAAGAACTCTTAGAAATAAATTCTCAACTTTGCTGCATAAAGATTAAAGACAACAAACCATAAAGGAAAAAGCTCAGTGCACCATTCACAGAATGAAGAAATGAAGAGAGGAAAATTACTTTATCCATACTGGCAGAATTTGAGAATGTTAGCCTTACATATCCAAGCTATACTCTCCACTGTCTGAACAAAACACTGATCAGGATAGGGCTGACACTTCCATCTTCCCTGGCAGAGCTCCCATAGTTTATAATTTTTTCAGGCATCCAGGAATCGAATTATTATGATCACAGAGCAATCAAGGCCATTGATTCTCTGCTGCATTTAAAAGTGTGATGTGAACTGTCAGGCTGATTCCTGAGCTCCAGTCAACTCAGAGTTACCTTTAAAAGAAACAAACCAAGCCACCAAAGAAACAGACTGACAGAAGTAGTGCTACAAGTCCAGAAGACATCTCTCCCAGCTTTAATATTAGGCTCAGATCAAAACACCTGTTAGCTCTATCTCATATTCTCTTTGTGCAGAAATTTGTCAGACCCCAGTCTTGGAAGCTGTTGAGAGGCTTCATCACTCCTCTGCAGGAGTGAACTTCAGGCAGCACAGGTAAGCACATGACAAGATAGGTTCCCTTACTTTCTGCCCAGTCTTCTGCTACTTTCCCACCAGGCCCTCCACCCTCAACTACTATATGTCCACACCCCGGCATCCACCAACCCTGGTAGCTTCCTGCCTAAGCACAGTCACTCAGGAGGGCAAGGACACAGCCCCCTTGCTACCTGATGTACCTTGAATTGGAAAACCACACAGAAAATAATGGTTATGTCTCTACGCCACACAGACACTAAGTCAAACTTCAATGAGATCTCTAAGGAGGGTCACAGTTCCTTCAGTGAGGCAGATATTTCTAGCACTGTAGATATAGCCGGAATAATTTATGAGTTTAGGGACTATGATTATTTAGTAACTGCGAAATATAAAACTTCTTCAAGCAAATTCCCCTGCTTTCATTTCATGTCATTTTTATATACATGAACTTTAATGCAGTCTTCGCCTACACTGGAAAATACTAAGACCACAAATCAAATAGCCTAAATAATGCTAGTGTGTGCCTCTTACAGTGCCAAAGCACAGTGACAAAAATTAATTTATTGCCTTATATCACACAAAAAAGTGACAATGACCAACAGCCCAGTGTGACACACCTGAGTTGTGATACGGCAGGCAAAGCATCTGTTTTTAAGACACTGAAAAGACAGATATTCACACAGAAAACAGTGTAGACTCTGAAATCATTTCAGAGGAACAAAATTTTAAAATAAGTGTGTCACATTACCTAACAGCTGCATCTGATTTCTCTTTTTCTGTGGGATATTTACTCCTAAAGTCTTATTTCTTTTTTCAGTTCACAGTGTCCAACTCCTTCCTGCTGTATAGTTACTCTTTCAAATAGAAGAACCCTAATTTACATAATTTACCTGCAAACATATCGCAGTGTATTCGTAAACAGTGGTGTAAATCAAAGTAATTTAGAGAGGAGCCGAAACAGCCCTTCAGTTCTATGGCTCAAAGATACTGCTTGCAAGGGGAAAGTCCAAGGTCACTAGGCAATGATGGTGATCTCTTGTTTTGCCCGTTTTGAATTAACTCTTCCAGAGCTAGAGCTTTGGCCAGCTGCGGTAAGGTCTGTCTTACTCACTTATAAAGCTTTGATTTTACCTCACTGTAACTTAGACCTGTATCTATTAGAGCTGTTGCCCAAATGATCCAACACCGTCTCACAAAAAACCACATGCTTAGCTAAAAATATTGCTTCTATCACCAAAGCTGATGGCACAGCAGGGGTTTTGCCAGCATAGCTACTTCCAAGGCCCAAATAGCTGTGTCATCAAAAACTGGTAGCACAGAGCTAACTGAATTCTAAATTTTGAATAGCAGAATAAAATTACAATAAAAACAAAGCTTTCTAAAATATACCATAAGACGAACACTCTAAAATAAACCTTACGGGAAAGTAGTTGATCATACAGTAAACTTAAATACAGCTTTTCTCACAGTTTTTACTTCCAGGTAGCTCATGTGGGTTATTTATTTCAAGTTTAAAAAGACCAAAAAAAGGAACCTAATATCTTAGCATTTAGGTCACCTCCTGCATTCTCTACATATATTTTATCTGTCTCCCACGTGTGGGCTCTCTTGGAGGTCCTGACAAAGGTGACTAAAACCAGCAAGAAAATCATCAGCAAGCTGCAGTCAATTATTACAAAAGCTCACACCCCACAGAGCTCGCCTTAGAAACAAGTGTTAATCTGAAAACTCTTTAAATTACTGGTGAAATTCTAAAGCTAATTTACCTGCTACAGAGATCCTGACTGTACATTAGAATGTTTGCAGAACTGAAGAAATGTTTCAGATCTTTATAATACTTTACTACATATGTTAAATTCACTTGAGACTTTGCAACATTCCAGTCTTATAGTAATTAAATGGTAAATACTAAAACACACATCAGCAAAATGATTCACTTTGTGGTCAGCAGCTTAATTTAAAAACGATCACCATCCCATGCTTTTCCCTAATGTAACAGCAAAAGTTAAAGAACTTGCAAATATCACAAATATTCTGCTGAACAGACTGTACACGCCCTCTGTTTTACCCATCATGTACATTGATCCTATGCCAACGTTTCTTAATTGGCATAAATCAAATTACCGCTGACTTGTATTCCATAAGAAGCAAGACTCAGTCCCACTTTTAACTCTCACCATGAAGAGCAAGCTTATGCCAGCTGGTTTAGTAGCCCAGTAAGCAAGTCATTACAACTTATATTAGAGATCTTCAAGGATAACAGGCTATTATCCTGCTTAGCAGCTGCTAAATGGTACTAATTATCAGCTGTAGACCACGGGCTGTTAGATTCTGTGTGTATAGCAGAAATTCTAGGGTGTGCACAAGGATACAAACTTAAGGCAAGCAGTACAGAATAAACTGGGGACATCAGCTATCCATGCATTAATCAAAAATTATCGTGCATGCCAGGGGAAGTTTAGATCGGGTATTAAGGAAAAATTCCTTATTGAAAGGATGATCAGCCATTGGAACAGGCTTCCCAGGTTTGCAGTGGAATCACCATCCCTGTGTGAAATATGCTCATCTGATTCGTGTCAATGTGAAACAATGCTACATAAAAAAATAGAACTCATGAGGACATATGGAACCTTTTGACTATCCTGCTTACCTTTATAGGTCCACAGACTTAAAGGAAACAGAATAAGATATATATAGTTTTTGCTATTGCCTTCCCTTTTTGGTATACTTCTTGAACAATTGCATGAGGTTGTGTAAACGTTTTTAAGCCTTGTAGTTTTGTTGCCTGGATGCTTGTTTCTTGTGCCTTGTCAGTCTCTTTCGGTTCCGTCCTTGATTCGTGCAGAACGTGCAGGGGCCAATGCTTGTCATGGCCCCTGATGCATACTCCAACGAACGCTGGACAGGAGAAGATTCGAGAAAGTGCGCGCTAAAAAGGAATACGCCCCTTCATGAATATGTAACCTCATAAGGAATATAAACCGGAAGTGGGAACTATGTGTGTGAGTCTTGGTGGAGCGGAGACTCCCCACGCACCCAGCACTGTTTGCTTGCCCTTATTCGATTAATAAATTGGATACTTTATTTGAAATCCGGTTTGGACCAAATTATTTATCTGACCTGGAAGCATCAAAAACCATGTGGGTGAGTCCCTTAGTAACACAGTTTACTGGTGGACTTGGCAGTCCTGAGGTAATGGTTGCACTTGATGATCTTAAAGGTCTTTTCCAGCCTAGTTGATTCTACGATTCTTTGCGGCATATGACTGACCAGAGCTATGTAGGAAATGTCTGGTTCCAGGAATATCTCGCTACTTGACATACGCAGCTCAGGCACCACCTTTCACAGGATACTTACATAGTCAAAATCAGAGCTGCTTCCCTCTTGTTCATGCCTCTATACACACACTCCTGCCCTCAACCTTACACGAGCTGGTATGGGGAGCTGCACTCTTGACATGCATTATACTTTCCCTAGTGGTAATCCAAGTATCTTATATCTGATAGTCTCCAAATCTTTATTCTTCCCTAATTTTGAGTCAGCTCTTTCCATCCAAAGTATAGGGACATGAAGGGTCTGAGGCATACAGCTAAACTTTCTCTCACATCTTGGCTTCCAAACTCTCAGCCTTCAAGGAATTCTTTCACACTTGGCAAAGGGCTGGCTTGTCACATTTCATAATAAAACACAACAACTTCTGTAACCTTGGTCCACTTCTGACAGGACAGCCCAAATTTTATCATTTGCTCTTGACTGATGTGTGTTCTTTGCACAGGCTAGGTGCCTTTATCAGTGGTGACTACAAGAAAGGTGCAACAGTAAGGCAACTATGAAGTGTCTTAATAACACTAATAAGGGTCTTGTCACATCACTGACAGCAACTACCACCACTACCAATATGTCAACAAAACAAAAAAAACCTAAAAAATCAGCAATGACGACATGATCACCCTAAGGATGACAAATCACATATATAAAGCCAGCACAGGAGAATAGTGCAGACTGTGACTACCACTGTCTTAAAACACTTCACAATAAGCAAAGGAAAACATCTCTATATATCTGCTTTGAGGTAAGGCTATCACACTTGAAGACTGCAGCAATGCAGACTTCACACAATTTCAATGTTCAGTAGCTGAAATACAAAAATCATTCAAGGACACAGTGGACTGAAATAACAGATTTATAATTGTTCATCTAAATGCAGCTTCCAAGCAAAGAGACAAATGTGAAGCACAAACAGTTTTGCATTCAGTATCACCATGCTCACAGATGGCTAAGCCTCACACCAATTTTATGTAGGGTAAACCTACACTTGGTTACCTGTGAAGCATTTGAGGATCTGGGGAACCTAGGATGAGATGCAGGAGAAACAGACCCTCTGTCTCATATTTAATACTCAACACCTCTTCTTTAACACCAGTAAGCATCTACAGGGGCCAAATTATCAGGCCAAACCTGGTGCAGCCAGTAAACCACAAAGCAAATTTTGCTTTATTTATGCTTTATTTAAGATTTTACAGGTATGGAATGCAGTTACAGGCCAGCATGGAGAGGACAAAATTACACTCGCACAGCACATGGTATAATCATGTGTTTTTCATAGCTTATGGAAAGCAAAAGTCTGGCATACAAGTTGATAACTTAATTTGGCTTTGAAGTAGAATTATCAACTGTTCCCCACAGAAGCCTCTCTGTGGAGAACAACTGCTTTGCTTAGTCTGTTTTTGCACTACCATAATAAGAGCCGCCTTAGTTCAATATCCCAGTTAGCTCAGTCCTCTCCAAGCCTCAGAATGGTGTTGGACTATGGATCTTCTGAGGTTCCTTCTAGCCTGACTGATTTTACAACTTCTTGAATTCAGCAGTCTTGATGTGAACAAGGGAAAGGAGCAACCAATACCACATCTCCTGACAGAAGATTGCCTCTCAGTTCTGAGTAATACCACTGAGCCCATGTCCATATGGAGCCACACAGTAGGTTTGGGCTGCAGTGATGAGCTACAAGTACAGAGGCTCAAGCTTCCCAAGTGATACACAATGCCACATTTTCTCATTCACTCAATCTACACACCTGACACATCTGGCACATAAAGCTGATAAATCAGGCAGAAGCCAGGGAGAACCCTGCACTAGAAGCACCTAAGTTACTAATAGAGAAAGTTACCTAAGTTACCAATACAAAGAGGGGGACTAATCCAGGAGAACTTGCATGTATACAATATATACATACGCAGAGATAGAGTGAGATGATAAACTAATGCTCATGTCAGCACCTTTACATCTGTCTTTTTCTGTCCAACTTATCATAGTCATAGAATGGCTTGGGTTGGAAGGGACCTTAGAGATCATCTGGCTCCAAACCGTCCGCCATGAGCAGGAACACTTTCCACTAGACCAGGTTGTTCAAAGCCCTGCCCAGCCTGGCCTTGAACACTGCCAGGATGGAGCAGCCACAATTTCTCTAACTTAAATAATTCTAAGTATTTGTACCATAAGATCTTCAGGGAGATGTTTAAAAGCAAAAGTCATCTAAAATTCATCCCACACAGGAAGCCAGTGAAGTTCAGAAGGTGATTACTAAAAGGTTTGATAGCTAGTACCCTCTTATAGGATGCCCCTTTTAGCAGAATAAGAAGCAAAGCAGTCATTTCAATTTCACACAGATGCTTCCAGCTTTAAGAACACTTCAAGTCATATTTTCTGTACTATCAATGGGTACATGTGGAAGCCTAAAAAAATTGACCACTATATGCCAACAATATGTGACTGCTAAAATCTGGAGCACAGACTGTAGCCCAGTAATTTAATTCTGCAACTGTTAGGTTTGCCTTTAGAGTCTGAACGTAACAAACCCTAAACAGTGCAGAGTGTGAGAAATTGCCCACTGCAACCATCTCACTGCCCTGTAAAATGATGTGTACTGCTTCATGGTCACATATACACTACATTGTGATAGAGAGTCATAGGAAAGAAACATAGTAAAAAAGCACCATGCAGCCCCAGGCTGACTGTCTGAGGCTTCATTCTACCTTGAACCTTTTAGATACGTTTAAAATCCTTGTATAAAGCTGGACATTTAGAAATACTGCCAATTTCACCTTAACTGCCCATCTTCCCACCTCCATTCCTGGATGCAATTTTACACAGAAACACAAGATAAAATATCCTTTCCCTTAGATTCATTATTGTAAGTCTTACAAGGTTCAGTTCCTCCACTATGATAACCTGTTACAGTGATGGCTGCGATTAACAATAATCAAGAAAAATCAACTGCCTATTCATTATGCCATATAACCTTTTTACTCATTTCTCTCGCACTTACAGAGCTTGTTCACTGTCAGCTTGAAGTGCAAAAGGTTTTAACAGCTAAAAAGCCTTGTGTACTGAGTTAAGAAGATACCTTAGTATACTGGGAAAAAAGAATCTTCCAATTCATGTCTCAGCGAATAGCAAGATGAGTGAAATACTAAGCAGAATATATACTTTGCTAAGAATTTTTGAGAAAAAACGGTGAGCACTATACAAATAAACCTGGCTCTGCCTCTGATATACTGGTATTGGGAAAGGTACGACAATTCAGGCAGAAGGAAAGAACAGAGTGACAGAAAAATGCTAAACTTAACTTAGCAGTTAAAAAATAATTTGCTGCATTTAGCTATATTGGCTATATCAATTTAGTTCTACCTTCAGAGCTTCTAGAAGAAGTTACTCCATTCAGTTATTCCACTTCATAAAACCTTCAAACAAACTCCACTTTCCCAAACCACTGAACAAACATTCTTCTCAATCCAGCAATTAATATCACAGTGGTAAACTGTGATAAAGTCCATACATTTCAGAATCACAAAATAACATCTTTTCCCTTATGCTTAAGTATTCCATTTTATTAATGTGCCTCCAGTGTAACAAAGTAAGTGTATACACTGCTGGAAAAAGGCTTCTAAAATTGAATTGAAAAATCAAAAACACTTTAAAGGAAATAGAAAAGGCTATTCTCTATTGATTTCTGTAGTTTCCCAGCTTAATTGCTATGATAAGCTCTGATTTAATTGAAAACATTTTAAAGTGATGTTGAAAGATGAATACAGAGAAGCTTTCCCTTTGTACTGAAATATTATTGGAAATTGATCTGAAGCACAATAAATACATTGAAGAAGAAATCAACTACAAATTGCACAGAAAAGATCCTGTTCTTGCTATCTTTTTATTTCACAAGTATAGACTAGGATCTTCTGCCATCTCAGCAATCTTTCTTTTTAATCAGTGTGACTTATAATAATATTCAGGGAATATCAGCAGTACCTGCCTCCCAGTGGACACCATCTTTCATTGAGAGAATAGGCTTGTAAATGCTGCCAATTTATAGCCTTGCATCCCACTGTGGATCCCCTTTGAAATGAACAGGAAGAATGCCAGGTGCCAATTTGTTGGTTGTTAATGGCTTAACAATCCTTTATTGGCATGACAGTGAATTTATGAGTGAATGGTCGTTGTATCTTTTCCTGCTTTTGGGTGCCAGAGCATGGTAAGTGGAAAACTTTTTATTATAGCACGGAAAGAAAGGGCTTATGGAGAAAAACACAAACACAGAACTAAAAGCTTGATAGGCTTCAAATGAAAAAAGGACAGATATATGACTCTATGATTCTATATTTCTACAAAGGTTACCTCTTCACACCAGATTATACTCTTAAAGAGCTGGATTCTTGTGTAGGGCTAATAGTCTTCTGCGTATTTTTTTTTTGACATTTTACTTTGTGAAATCCTTTTGAATTAGACCCTGATCATGCAAAGTCTTGAATAATTTGCATACAGACTTGTCCCACTGAAGAAAAGTTTTGTATCATAGTTCACCAAAATAAATAGTTGAGAATTTTGAAAACGTGATCAAAACCAAATACATAAAATTCTTAGGAAAATTTGTCTGTTTTTATAAAGATTTCCTCATAAACATTATGTTTTACACTTATAATTGAGGCATTGTTAAAAACTATTACTTCTAGTTAGCCAAATGTGTTCTTGTCTGCAACAAGAATTCAAGAATTCACTTACCTACATACAAAGCAAGCATTTCAGTGCCTACATTTTAAAAATCTGTGCTTTAAAGAACAATCCAAAAGCTAAGCTTCTAGAAACTGTTTATTAGTAAGAAAAAGACATACTTTTCAGAGAGGTGATCAACAAATCCTCCAGGGTAAACTCTGAGATACCCAAAACCAATAAATGGGAATCGCTAACTTTAAACACATCTTGATTTATTCAGAGCTTAAATATGTGAAACAGGACTGCAAATAGTCTAGTATATACTTCTCTATTCAAGACATAGCAGCAGAGACAATGACATCAAGGTTTTCACACAACAGCTTACTATACAGTCAACTTTAAACAGGTTATTATACTATAAGCAGGATCACCTGGGCTCAATTTGCCTTTCAGGCCCCTTCACCAGGAGAAAGCTATGCCAGGCCAGATGCTGCTTGAGAAACTTAAGGTTTGGGGCCAGGGAGAGCAGAAGACAGACGAAGCAGTGAGAAAGTGAAATGCACAGACCTAAAAAGGCTGTCAAAGCAACCTGCAGGGTAACAGAAATGGGTGAGTGACAGCTCCAACCTCAGTTTTATGGAGAAAAGGAGGAAGCTTTAAATCCATTTGATGGAAAAACAGATTAATTACATTTGGTGTGAATCCCCCTTCTTAGGAGGAGACCCAAAATGGAGGAATGCTTTCTCTTTAGTTTCCTACTTGGTAGAGAATAGCTGTTCAAATCAGTTAGTTGTGGGCATGTACAAAACCAAAAAACTGTAGATGAAACAATGCAAGAGGATTTCAGTGCTAAGAAAAAAGCAGCCAGGGAGCAGAGGCACTCCTGCAGTTACACAGTTCACAGGGAGAACAAAAGCGAGAATAAAATCTACACTATCAAGACTATCCTTCACTTTTTTTGGTATTTTTTTCTGTGAGTTTTACTTTTTCCAAATAAGTAAGTGTTGCATATTAGGAAACATACACACTTTTATCACCAAAAAATTGTTTAACATCCAGTTCTCATGTCAGCTTTACCAAATTACTAAAAATGCAAACACATGGACAAAAAAATCTAAAAGCACATATGGATCCTGTAGGGATTCAAATATATTCAAATTTCATCTCCCTGTGATTTTATGATTGCTTTTGAAATGGGCTGTTTAATTACTTAACATCTGTTACCCAATAACTGAAGGCATTATGCTTCCCTGCATTGTAACAAAAAGACACCTTGTGTTGCTGAATTCAGCACACATGGAGCTAAACAAGGTTAACAACCATGCTGAACCTACAGAATTGAAGGCTTGCTCTAGTCTGAAATGTGCCTCTACTTTCCAGGCCTTTGAAACAGCTTCTTCATCACTGGGTGGATTAAGATGGTTGAGTGATGCTTCATTTTCCTATATACAGAGCTAATTAAATCACTAGCAGCAAGTCTGACAGTCAGATTTTAGTGTCTTCCAGTGTTACAGACATAGGAGTTCCCAATACAGAACATGTTTTTATCTGTCTTGTGGATGTATTCATTTATAGTATACATTTTTCTTTCTTTCGAAGAGCTTTGACTGGGCAAAGTTTTGTGTACTTCATTAATTTCATATGCTCTGAATAATCTCTTGACTTCACTATTCACTGCCTAGTGTTCATGTCTCTTAAGGACTGGGCAATAAATATTAAATAGTACAAATTATCATACATATGTATTGTGATTTCTTTTACAGTAGTTCCTAGTAAATCAACACTTGTCAACAGCCAAATTTATGTATTAATGTACAGATTTTTCCTCCAATTCAGAGGAAACTAATTGCAAAATCCAAAATAGCTCTGTATGGGCAAACCAACCTGCTATTACATATATGCACTTTCCTGGGGTGGGGGAAGGTTGAGAGGGGAAAGAGGTTTATGTGAAGTTTAGAGTGAGAGTAATCTTAAATTAAACTATATTAAATAATACCAACACAATTCTGAAACAAAGCACTATAAAACCTGAGAAATCTATTTGTGGCTTAAATTCTAAGAAAGGACTGAGCATGCAAAGGTAAGGAAATACAGAGTACACAATCCCTCCAATACATTTCAACTGTCCTGTAGTTTTGATTCAAATGTTCTTGACTATGCTGTTTTAAATTCCTCAAACTGAACTTAGGTTAAACTGATTTTTTCGTTTGGCCCTCTTCATGAGATCACTATGCAGCACGTTACTAATTGGTGTAATTCATCTTATTTCCTATTAATATACAGATTGACCAACAATTTCAATTTTCCATTTAGGGATCTTTCTTTTATCATGAAGGTTTACATGTGGATGCAAACACGCTGCAACTGTTTGCCATTTTATCCTGCTCAGGGTTGGAACAATGGGTGAAAGTGAGAAGGTTTCCCAAGAAAGAGTGCACAGAAAACTGAGAAAAGCTACTCAGATTACACAACCTAATCTTGATTCAGCAATTGCACTTATATTTCTGGCCTTTATGCTCTTGTGCAAACCACATATAACAAGGTTATATATCTAGTAAAAATACCCCATGCCATTTGATTCTTCTCCTGGTATCACTGATAAAATTTTACCCCTGTCTCTTTCAGAAGGCTCTAGATGAGACAAACATTATACAAAGAAATGCTAATTAAAGTACCTTTGGGAGGAAAAGGGAATGAAAGATAGAAACATTAAATATTAATCTAAAGCAAGGCATGCAGATTTTTAAAGGTGGAAGTAAACAAGAGTGGGTTATTGTTATCTGGGATACCATAGAATTGATTTGAACTTTCACACAGAGGTCCTTCTCTTTTCAAGTCACCCTTTTTTAACTCAAGATTGTTTTGGTTTTTGACTAATTTAAGGAAAGTCTGATTTAATGATAAAGACTCAACATGGCATATTTTATGCTATGCCTATTTTTCACCTTTTCCTGAAATATTAAGCGTAATAATGTGTTTTATTATGTCTTTCTGTAAATCTGTCCTATTACTGCAGTTCTCTGTCTCTAGTAAACTTTTTTATATATTTCATTTCTGTCTAGTAGCAAAGATGCCTCTGAACTACTGACACACACACAAAAAAAAAAAATAAAAAAAAAAAAATCAATCCTCATCCAAGGCTTTAGTGAACTTTAAAAACAAGGTATTGCTGTGCTTTCTAACCACTTATCCCAGTACATGCAACAGGCAAAATCAGAAAAGCTACCTGCAATCAGTTTGAGGAAAAAGAGGTGCCACTGAACATCTAAAAAGGTAGGCTGAAAGTCAGAATCCCAAGGGCACACACCAATTAACTGAATATATTCCCACTCTTCTTAATTATACAAATGTTTGTGATGACTAGTCTACCTTACACACTCCTAGTGGTCTTCATTCCTCTGCCTCTTTCTCCACCAGTTTCTCGCTACCTGACAACAGGCTTCACACAATGGATATTACCTTCACAAACCTGCCACTACTGTCCGTGTTATGGCTCTTCCATCTCTTTAAAAAGACTGCTGGCATCTCTTAAACCTGATCTGAGGATCAGAAAGTTTGCCCTGATATGTTTGCCAGACACAGACAGTGCGACCCACTTTTTTCCAGAATTTGTCTTAACCAACCAAGCTGTTTGTACTGGAAAAAGAACATAAAGCATAAGCAACCCTATTGTTAATAAGAAGTCAGTTAGTAGATTCAGAAACTGCAAGGAAATAATAACAAATGTGGTTTATTTCAGCTCAGTTTCAGCTTCAGTTCTATTTCAAATGGTTTTTACATATATTTCTGTGAATAGGAACAGTCACTATTACATCTTTGACACATTCTCCTAACCATTGAAAGCTAGTGGTCAGCTCATTTGCCACCCCAAATTAAAGACAGATTCTTCTTTTGAACAGATTTTGCTTTTCCTTCCCCTGGGCCTTTTTTATAACCCAAAGATGTTAAGATGCAAATTGCACTTCAGCACCAGCCCCACCTGTACCCCCTTTTATGCTTCCTTACAAATCCTTTAACTAATGTAACTGAAATTTATCGTAATATCGTACATTATTCAGTGCTTATGAAAAATAACTAATAATACTTTATATTGAATACTCCAATCCTCTCAAATATCATGATACTACCAAATCTCACAATAGCATTAAAACTTTCAAACAGCTGGAGATACTGACATCACAGGCTGGAGAGTGAGATGGGATCCATGGTTTTTAATCTGCACTAAGCAGCTGCTCTGCAGTCAATCTGCTGGGCCTAGGCCCCAATCCTGGGAGGCCTCCCCCAGAAGTGGACACTACAGAAAAGGTATGGTACGGGTATCTTCTGCTTTTTAAACCACCTTTTCAAGGCATCCGCTGGTGAGAGAAGGCAGAATAAGACTAAAGGCAAAGGGTCAGCTCAGTTGTTCTGCAGGGGTAGGAAGAAGCTCAGACAGAGCTGCAAAGGACTGAGTAAAACAGAATCAGGCTCAACCTCCACTGAAAGGACAAAGAATCATTATTACAGACACAGTATTAGTGCTAATACTCACTCACTTTGTTATTGTGGCTATTTAGAATCACAATGCTGCCACAGAATCAGCATATTGCCATTCAAAAGGAGAAAATAGGCTTAAGTTAGGTTTAGAGAATCTCCATTTCCCTTTAAAAATGCTGATTTTCACAGGAGTACCCTTTTTGTTTCAAGACTTGGTCGAGGGATCTCTGGACTTCCTGCCCTGCCCTTCCACAGTGCCAGCACAGCAGACCTTTTGGTATACATCATGACTACCTTACAGCTTAAGAGTTTTCACAACAAAAGATACTACACATACAGAATTTCTGAAAGTCATGTGATTTGGGTAATGCTGCAGGATGTCTGAAAGGCTGGGTTATAGTACATATCAAAAAATGACTGAAACTAAACCCAGTGCTTTAGTTTCCCCTGTGCTAGATACAGGATTGTCACATTCACTTTTTGCTACTGTTTTCTTTATGGCAAGTTTATTTGTCAGCTCATGGTCAAAAAAACAATATCTTTCAAAGCAGCCACCTTTTCCCTTTGTTGTCAGTGGCAATAACTCCACCCTTGCTTCAGGAAGGATGCTTAGTCCTTATCGTCAAAAGGCCAAAATACCAAGATCTGTTCAGCATGACTACCTCAATATTTGAATCAGAAACTCAAGCTCAGATTCACTCAGTTCATTTCCTAATTGCTTGTACAGGAGTCTAAGCTGATGTGCAGGCTCAGCAAATACTAGAGTATGTGTATCAGAGAAGATTATCAGAGTCCCTGCTTGTGCAAAGTGTAGATGCAAGCACGCCTACTTCATAATGGCAAGAAATGGGATGCAGAAGCCTGCCTGGCTACATCTCTCAATTTGCAGTAAAATTATATGACTGATGTCAGCAGGACAAATATCCTGCTGTCCATTATTAATAGGGATTTAACATCTCACATAACAAAGCTATACAGGATTTAAGGGAAAATGAACTACACTCATCCCCTTGTCAGCAGTAGAGATATACAAAACCAGCATCAGAAAACAGTACACTCATTTATTCACCAGCTTCTGCTTCTATACATGACCACACTGAGAATGATAGTTGCAGAATCTCTCAAAATGTTCGCTGTTAGTACTGTGGGTGAATGTGGCTCACCAAAGCACGAAGATTTCTCTTCAATCTCCCTGAGTCAGATAAAAGACTAAGTATCCGTCAGGAAAATCAATTAAAAAATATAATTATTAATTAATAATTTTAAATGCCTCCAAGCAAAACAAAGACACAGCATTTTGCTAGCTTTTACATTTTAGACATATGATGAGCACATATTTAATTTCTAAACTACAGACAAAGCAGATTACTGGTAAAAATTTCTAAAAGCCTATTTTAAATTTCATTTTAATGCAAACTAATGATCACATCTATTAGCATGCATTATCAGAGATGCATTTTGTGCTCCATAGCAGCTGCTATAGTAATCTTGGAGAAGATTCTTCATTCATAACAAAGACAATGAATTTGTAAGAGTGAAATTCCAATCAGACTCAGGTGTGAAATGTATCTGCAGGAGCCACATTATAAATTTATCTTTATAGATATTCATGGTATCCAATTTATCACACCTACCAAACCCCACTGCTTCTTACCATTTCAAAATGTGCTGTCCAGTCTATCTTTTATGATACTCCACAAGAAATGAGCCCCTGAACTTCACTTGGGAAGCTACTTCTATCCCCTTCTACTGTTCTCTTTCCACATTCCATATTACACTTTTTGCATTCCTTTCACAGAACTGTAAAAGATCTCTCTAGCAGTATTTTACGCCTATAGAATGGATGCTTTTTTCTTGTTGAATTACTGCCAGCTACCTTCAAACCTGTTCAGATGTAAGCATTGCTTCATCACTCTCAAAGGTCTTCATCTCCACCTTTTTAATCTCTTTTTATAATTACTCCCGGTTCTGTTGCTTGTCCATGAGCTCAGCTCATGCAATGTATTCACATTTTCTACTTAAGCAGCATATGTGACAGATTTCTTTGTGATCAGACCTCAAACCAAGTAAAACTATTCCAGGATTCATCAGCAAACAGGCCTCTGCTTAACAGTCTCAGAGGAGCACAAGACAGTCAAGCTGACTTTGGAAGTGCTTCAATTTAAAAAATGGGGGAAGCACAGAATTGCATTTAAGAGCCCAAGATTTGCAAGCAATTCCTACATACATCTAAAAATGGAAGAAAATGGCCCAGTTGCAGTTCTTTGTGGATGAGTCTACTCTTTTGCGATTCTGTTTTTGTATACCCTATTCCAAGGGTAAAACTGGAAGAAAATTGTATGAATTCCTGAATTTTGGCCTTGAGATTTCCAGTTTGTTTTACAAAACCCCCTCATCCTGAAAGCTGTGAAGCTTGTGGACTTAAAACCACTTTGAATCAAAGAATCACAAAACCAGTACAATAACATTTACAGTCTCGTCACAAAATTGACTGTGTATCCAGCTGTTTAAAGTATCCACATTGCACAGCCTTCTTCTTGGACACTACCGTTTGCCCATACATCCTGAACAGCAGGATCAGGCTAACTCACAGCCAGATGAGCTGTATTATCCTTTGAGTGGAATTAATTTCTTTACAGCCATTGCACTTCAAGCTCACAAAATTAATTGTCCATAAGGAAATGTGTTACCTGACAGAAATTAGTCAGCTAAAGCTATTTGAGGGCTGAATATGTTGTACCACACCTTTACACTTGTTATTAAATATCTTATTCTAAACAGAATGTCTAGTTTCAAAATTAAATTATCTCTGAAAAAGTAAAGACATTCAAACTGCATTAAAATACCCTGCTGACAATAATGTTTCAGTAGAAAAAACATGAATTTTTGAAGATTTGCTGAGTTCTCATCTTGATCACTTTCATCATTTATTATAAAATATACAATATTTAGATCAGTTTGAACCCCATTTTTTTCACAGGATAACATCTTCTATAGCAGAAAGGGGTTTTTACTAAGGCATTAAATTATTATTACTAACTTGTGTTAAGGTACTTCTTTGCTACTTACACTGAGCTATGGTTTAAAATGTTTGTTCAATGCTCAGCTTTTCCAGGAGAAGCATTTTTTAACATATTTACCACTGAACTTTGTTCCCTACAGTCAGACTGAGCGTATATGGGAATGCTCTTTATTACTAAGCACACTGTGCAGTAAAAGACAGATCCTGAAGACCAGACACAGATTTGTGAGAAGAGAGGAAGGCTGACAGGCTGTTAAAACCTGTCTCCCACCTCTGTTTGCTTAACCCAGTATTACAATCTCTTTTTCTCAGTCCCCCAGGGTGTTTCACCAAAAGCAGGGGGTGACATTCAATGGTGTGACATACAAAGAGCCAGAAAATATGTGCTCACTCCCCTCTGCAGCCTTATACCACAGTCATTTCTGCCTTAGGGCCCAGTGAAGGAAAGGATTCAGATCTTTTTCGCATCAGAGATGTATTTACTCAAGTTGTACAGATAAAGTTGATGTGAAGTTGCAGTGAGATGGAGGATACTCTGCGCAATTATCAGCTTACTAGCTTTATCTACCCATTAGTAAATAGTGATGTGTAACGTGAATGATGAATGTTGAATGAATGGCTGAAATATGAATAAATAAAAAAAGAGAAACAGTGCCAAAAGCCCAACTTCCCCAGCTATAGCTGTTTCAGAGGTTACTTCAGCCTATGTCAAGCCTGAACTTACGGACTGAAAACCCATTACTGTTCAGAGGCACTAGGTGTGCTTCCAGACCATATCTTAAAGTTCAGTTCTCTCTGAAAGGAACCTAGTCTGCATGCTCTATAAAACAAGTCCAAACACAGTAAATGGATATGATATTTACTACAAAAGCGTATGTCTAATTTAAGCGGAAATCCTAATGTAGATGTATTCACTGAAGAATTATGTCTGGATGTTCCACTCAAAAACAAGAGTAGGGGAGCCGCTTTTGTATCTATGAGTTTCAATTTTTTTTTTAATTTTGGTTTTTAACCCCATTGCTTAAACGCACGTCGTCTGAACCAAACCACGACAAAGCTACATTGTTTCATAATTAATTTTTCAAATATCTGACTTTTATACAATGCTAGGAGTTATAGCTAGTACTATGCTTGGGCTTTACAGAATGTTGGGAGCTAGGGGAACAAGGAGAAACAGTATCTTCACTTATAATACCTGTACTTCTACACACTGGAGAGTAGAAGAAAAGGCGGTGAAGCTTATTTGTAACTTAGTTATTAATCATGCCCTGGGCACCCACTGGAAGAGAACAACTCTTTGATTCATTTCCTGTGTAGATCTAAATGCGTAGGACTATACCTCAATGATAAGCAGTCGCAGTTAGAGCAAATGCCCATTAAAATGAAGCTTCAGAAGTGAGTAAAAAACCCATACTTTATCAAATTGATAAAAAATTTGCAGAAACTTGCCAATTCATTTGTGTGATGTGACTCCATTTCAGAGCCTCCTTTATTCAGGTAGCTTTGTGTTAATGTGATTACAAAGAGCTGCCATAAAATCTGTTTGCATAGGGGTTGCTAAAAGCATCGCTTTAGTTTTTTTCTTACGTCCCTCACACATTCTTGAAGAATTCTTGATGACTTCAAAACTTGAGATCCTCACTGCAAGGTGTGATTTCCTTTTGAGGAGTAAATCACAAATTTCCTCAAGATTATTATCAGCTGCTCCAGGAATTCAAACACCATCAGGAAGCTAAAAACATAACCCCTAAAATCTGGGTACATATTTCAAAAGGACAAATATCATTTCACCACCAGAAAGATGACTCACTATCTGGTGTGACTATAGGTCAACACCATCTCATTGCTCTATCCAGGCCAGTGCCACTAATAGCAGCATTCATTACTCCAGATTTTGGCTAAAATTGAGAAACTAATTTTCTATGGCTCATGTAGGTTTATAAGAGGCCACTCGTAATGATGACCATACTCCTTATTGCTTTTGAAATATATTTGTTTATACATATATTAACCTCAGAATAAATTCATTAGGTTTCTGAAGGTTTATTCTCCACACCTTATTCATTTCAGTAACAATCTATAACACCATGTATGCAATACATGCCTGTATATTCTACTACAACAGTGATTACTGTCACATGAAATAGTATTTTTCCTAAAGACAGGTGAGCTTTTCCTCTGAAACTTTTACTATTCAAAAAGTATATTAGTTCAAAAGTACTAGAGTACCTTCTTTATCATCATGACGTATGATTGCATCCTGTATCATATCAGCAAGATTAAAACGAACTCGATTCTTTCCATGTTTCAGTTTCTTCACGTAGCCCTCCCATTTCTGGAAAGCTTTTTCTCGCTCATAATATGCCTTTATTTGGTCACAGCGCATCCGCTTCACCAGCCGCTGCCGCTGGCCAAGAGGGAGGGACTCCAGCAAGCACTGCTCAATTTCCATCTCATGGGACCGAAAAACATTACATAGCTGGAAACAGCCTGAAAGAAATTAAAGATGAACACATTTAGATCATGCAACAGCATGTGCCATGAAACCTCCACCAATTTTTTTGTCCTTTGTAGCCACATGTAAGTCTATCACGTGAGCTCCTCCTACTTGATCCATGCTGACTACAAAGTATATACCATTATAATTTAGTTTTTAGAAGCAACACATAATTAATTTCATTAAACCACTGATGCTTTTTTAAAATCTAACTCAGTTCACGTAAACAAATGCGAAGAGAAAGAAGTGCAAGTTCAGCTGTGGGATGGGCAAAATATCTAAATAATATAACTCAAGTGGCTTGCATTTGGTTACAAACAAGAGACTATTTTGCAGGGAACTGCCATTGCTGATGCCCACACTTCCTTTTTATTAAATTTTCATCTTATTTTAGGTTATAAAATTTCTGTTATTCAGTAAGAAGAAAAATCATCATAATGATAATGAGTTCATTAGCATGCAGTGGGCATTCAGGCAACTATCTATTAAAAACATGAAAGTCATTTCAGATTCAGATCATTTTTTCCTTTCCTTTTTTCGCATTGTCTGGAGCCAACCAAATGGAATCTTCTGATGAAACTGTCAGATACTGAAATCTTCGTGTGGAAGCCAACCACAAATGCGTCTGATTCAGTTAATCCTAACATTAGTAGCATTACCTTGAAGTTAGATTCCTCTTTTGTTGTTACTGTTAAATCTGGTATATTTACTGACAATGCAGTAACAGTGATGTTCTTTTCTAGTATGTTCACTTTTCCACTGAGAAAGACCATAACTTGCTGCTAGTTGCTTTTCAGGGGACAGTTCTCTTACAAAAGTGGACTAGTGTATTGTTAGATAATTTTATTGCTAGAGTCCTTGGATGTGAATCCACATCAATTGATGATGTACCACTAACCTATCCTAAGACCCTCTGATGGGGCTCCAAAACACTTCTGATTCTCATGTTGTACTTTATCTACATACTTGAAATTTTATTCACATGGCAGCTAGGTGCCCAAATTTGTAATTTCTAAGGACTGTTAGCAGCCCAGATGAGGTTTTTTCTCCTTAGTTCAATGGAAAAGCTCTTGCAGGGGATGTAGACTCAAGTCACCTTTGGCAGTAAATACAAAAATTAAGCACCGCTGTACAATTTTAATTAGGCCTGCTTTGTTTATTTATTTTGCAAGTGCAATTCCAAGTGTGTAATTATACCACCAAAGGACCTCTACCTCATTCAGGGAACCAGCAGAGTAGTTTTGACTAAATGACCACTTTGTTTTCTGCTTGTTACTTGACATATGTCTAATCTACTGAATACCATTCAAACCATGCTCTGAAGGCATAATTAATAACTTCTTGAGAGTCTTTTGCAAAGCTCACATTATCATAGCGCATAAATGCTTCACAAATATTTATTTTCATTTAAAAAAGAAGACTAAAGGAGCATTCTTATCTACTTATGTACTGAAGAACTGAAAGACAATTATTTTCTTTTTAAATCACTATTTCTGGGTGTCCAATTCAAGAATTCTATATTCTTTTCTTGAACGTTTTTGTTTTGCTTTAACAGCATAGAATTCTATAAGCTATTATGTATCATAATACCATAATAAAATATTGGGAAAGTGATAGTCCTAGGCCTGAATGTCAATCACTCTGTATTATATCTGTTATATCTATTACATTATCTAGTTATTCATTATATTGTTACATGATTTTATATTACAAATTATATATTGTATTCTATTATAGTCGTACTCACTACAAATTAGAACCCAAGGTCTCAAACCAGACTTCCCAAAATTGAGGAGCACATATCTATACAAAAAGTGCCCAGAGTGTCTTCTTGAGAAACTCTGTGACAGAAGCAGGCAAAAAATACAGTTCTAGATGTCAAGTTCAGTCAACTTCTTTTAATATAGGCTAGCCTTTCCCTCCCTATAATTTCTGTTCCTTTCTTAGAACGCCCTTCCAGTTTAAAAAAAAAAATTGTTTTAGCTTGCACTAAGCCAAAACACAAACCCTTTCTCTTTGGTCAAAAGCCAACAACTCCTTCTGTATAACAGAATTTTCCATTTGACCTCAAATGGTATGTTTCATTTCTGAGCACATGTCAGAAAAGACAAGGAAATGAAAGGGTAGCAGAAGATGTAACTTTATTCTGCACTTCAGTCCCAGTGTTCAGAAAATTCAATCAAATAGCAGAAGATGTATACTCAGACCCTGCTCGGCCCAAGGCAATTTGTGACTGCATCTCCTTTCTCTCACAACAGGACTAGGGAATGAACAAACTTCAAATCTGCCTCATCAGAATTGCTCTGGTTTGTATAAAATATGCCAGTACCCATTCCTTAAGCCCACACAGTACTTTTGGCTTGTAAGACTACACCCTAACACTTCTGCATATAGCGCCTGCCAGTCAGGCTCACAGCCTCAGAGGGGAAACCAGCTTGCTGCATTACACCATGTTTGACAATAACAGCTAAGAGCCCAGCTGTACAAGACTTTTACAAGAGCTCTGTCCCTTCCTTCTCTTATACGAAGAGAAAAAGCAGCAGCCATGTACTTCAGCTCTAACAGGTTACAACAGAAGTTGCTGTCTATAGCTGAAAAACTTAACTGAGGGTGAAAATTGTTGCTGTTCTAGTCTTAGCTGTAAATCAGTGCTGTTTGCTGACAACAGACTTGAAAGGTATCTTTGCTTTTTCTCAACTTAGCTTCCACTCTTAGGAAGAACTGCTAGCGTTTGCTGCCACATCACAACTGAGACTGGTGCAAACTGTAGGACACCTTTGCTCTTCCAGGGTGGGAAATCAAACAAATTAGCTTAATGACTTGGTCAAATAAAGCATCGCAAAGATGAGTTCATACAGCCAGCTTCCAGTTTCAGAAAGGATGTGGCTGTCTTAGAATCCTTTGTCTCTCAACTGGAGTGACTTTCAGCCTGCATAAGTGTCTGTCTATTTGCCTCGTGAAGAACAGTACTTGACTGCCAGAACTGGTGTCACATAGTGGTTTCCAGTGTGTGTGGCCAGAGTCAAACAATTCAGGCAGATTGAAGACTCTTAATGCACTTGGGACACTGGTCTCAGATGAGAAGCAATGAGTTGCAGATGGGATTTTTTTCTCTCAGAAAATCTGGAACCTGATACATCTCAGATGAAATCTGTACCTGACTATGGATATAATAGCTGCAGGTCAGCAGCCTTGTTAGTTTAAGCCTGGATTAAACAACACAGTACAGACACAGACAAAGGCAAACTGAATTAATATTTCAGATAATTAAGGCATGTCATATTCAGTTCCAATTTTAGAACCAGGCAGACTTCTGCTCTGAGTAGTGGCCTACTGAGCATGGGGAACTGCCAGTGGCACAAAAGGCAGAGTTATGTAGTTATTACCCCAAGAGACGGACTTAAACCCAGAAGGGTTATAGACATGCTTCTGGAGGAAATTTTGGGGATCATTTAGTGCCACTTTGAGCAGGGGGTTAATCAGTGACATCAGATCAGATAACCATGTCTTATCTAGCAGAGTCTTGAAAACCTCTGTCAACTGGTTCTCCAAGTTCTCTGGGTAAGCTGTTCCAGTGATGTCTCGCATCAAAAACGCCTTGGGTTTTTTTCAGTGGCCCTTATCCCTGGTTACTACTGTCACCTACAAAGAAGAGTTCAGCTTTGTCATTTATGTAATTTTCCTGGCAGCCTTCTGCTGCCCTTACTCCACTTCTTCTATGTCTATTTTACACTGGGTGGGATCAAGACTACACACATACTTGCAGGTGTAGTTTCACTAGTCCCAAGTACAAGCAGACAATGACTTGCCTAAGCCTATTGGCCACAGTCCTAATACAGCCCACTACGTAGTTTGCCTTATTTACAACCAGCATGCAGGGCTGGCTCAGATTCAACTTTGTGTCCACTGTAACCCCTGCATCCTCTTCAGCAGGGCTGCAGATCAAGTCAGTCAGTTCCCAGCCTGCACGAATGCACAGGATTAGTCTGTCTCAGGCATGAAAATATGTACTTCCTCTGCTGAATTGCCCAAAGTTTCTGTTAGCCCAATCCTCAGGATTACACTGTATCATTCAAAGTATGCCAACCACTCTGTCCTAATTGAGCACTGCCAACAAGCAGCCACAGCTTCAACTGTAAAGATGACCTCCAGGGAAAAATAGCTGCTAAAATCCACAACTTTATTAGGCGGATGTAAACTGTTCCTGTTTAGAGACTGACAACTCAGCTACAGCCAGGCTTGAAAGCAAAGCTGTTAAAAGCCTCCTAATGGGTAATGTGTGTAGCAGGTCCGTCCCTCCTTTTTGTTTCCACATATGAGAAAACAGCACAAACCAGCATATTGAACTTATACAAGAACCTTGTATGGCACCCATTCAAATAGCCGAAGATATATGGAAAACATTATCTCAGCCAGAGCTGGTTTTGAGTATGCTTGTCAAGAGGCAGTGTGGTAACATGAGAAAAGGTTTGTGGGCAGGGAAAAAGGTTGCCTTCTGAATCAATCTGCATAAGAGTTTACATTCCATTACTTAAGATATCAATATTTGAAGATTATTTCATGTGGTTCTTGCTTCAGTCTATGACAAACTACAGTTACGTACAGTGATTTGATAAGGTCGCTGTGACTGTCATGGTTTACTGCACTGGATAATTCATTAGCAGTGTCTCCATTAAAACACTGAAAAAGCTTGCCAGGCTATTTATTATCTATTTAATGAAATGCCCTGGACCAAAATGACTACAATAAACACAACTGTAGGTATGCATCTGGTTTTAAGGTCTGCATCTCCTGTATAAGTACACAATACAAATGCCCTTACAAAACGCTGAAATATCAAAACCAGAGATCCCTTTATCGCATTAGTTATTAACTAGCATAGGACAAAGGAAGTCACTACCACTGCAATTAAAAGGGAAAAAGAAAATGTTCCAAGGATGCTTGCTGCTGCAGAGCTGCTTCACAGACTGGGTCCCCCCTGAATCACTAGAAAAAGAATTGCTACAAAACAACCTATTCATAAAATTGTAGCAATTTATTCACAATTGGACATAGTGCCAATTGCATTACAACATAAATTATGAGGTTGATTTCAGTACAAGAAATTTCTGAGTAAAGAGGAACTGCTCACTTTGAATTGTCACTGGTTCTCACTGCGAAGGTGAGGACTATTTTGTGGCACTACAAGCACTAGTTCCTGAACAACATGAAGAGCTTGGGAAGGATGATGTGAAGTAAACAGAGGAATAATGTGATTACTACAGGCATTTTCTTCCATGTCCTGCAGGTGATTTGTGCCTGAGTAACTTTACAGAATGTAAAACATTTTTGCCGTATCTCTTTTCAGAAACCAAACTGTTAGAACTTTATACTTTCATTTCTTTATGGCTTGTGTCACTTTAGTCACTTGCTCTAGCACTTATATTGGGAGTCTAGTCATCCTAAAAAAAACACATCTCAGAGTAATTCACATTGCCTGGGGGTAATTACACTTCTGTCTAATCTGGATGACATGTCAAGGAGGCATTTCCAGAATGTAAGGCTGGATGCCTATATATATGTTCACACAGGCACTTCAAAAAAGTTTGCAACTGTGCTCATATGTACTGTGTTTTGACTTCTCATGTGATATAAATGTAAGTTGTGATTCACAGAAGTAAGTACTCCTGGACCCTGGGAATAGCGTGTTTTGCAAAATACAGCAAGTTAAAACACTTATCTCTTCATCAAAGGCACACACACAACCAAACTGCTGACACTGACTAATGCAGCAAGCATCGCAAATAAGGTGACATGGAATTATGGTGCATGATGTTTAAAACTACAAATTTGCAAACACAAGACACATGCTTACCTCTATTTTTGTAAACATTCATGCTGATTTTGATGGTATTTTAAACAAAAAATAATTAAACTTGAAGGACTATGGCCTTTAAAGCACAGAAAAAAAATGAATGACACTTAAATTACCAGGAAGAATGTCAATTTAAGATTCTGAGAAAGTATCTGCTTCAGACTGCTACCTAAACAATATTGTTAAAGCATCTCAATTGTATTAAAGGAAAAAGGGCAAAAAGCTCCCTGAAACATACATTATGTTTAGCTTGGGTCCTGTGACACTTCAGCTCCAATCTTGGTCTGTTCTTGCTAAACATATGGTATCAGCCCCTCTTCATACCTACAATTAAATACCTACAGTCTAATTAAGATGCCTGAAATCATGCTGAATTTCAGAAAGATAAAGTATTCGAAGATTTCAAGAACTTCAGCAAACTGTTAAATAGATCAGCATTCATTAAATGGAAAAAAAGATAAAAACAACAGCAAAAAAAAGAAAAAAAAATCACAAAAAAATTTCATAAATACTGTACTATTACAAGAGACTTTCAAAACTGGGTATCTAAGCATATTCACAGCACTAACAAAGATATGTTGGAAAAGAATACAGTGAGCAGCAAGTGCTTTGGCACTTATAGACCCAGGTACACGGAGGGTGTATATCAGTGCAGCTTCATCCAGTTCCAAAGGCTGCATTAATTTACACCACAAGTTTGATAGCAGAAATCAGACCAGAAACTAGAGCCCTGACCCTTTTAATAATGTGCTTTGCTGTTGTACGTAATTACTTTATTACGATTTTCTGCTACCAACAATGCATATTATTTAAATTTATTATATTTAATTAGAAATTTAAATTTATTAGTATTTATGCAGCAGAAATGAATGCCATATGAAATCAGTGATACAAATACAATAGGCTAACTGAAATTACACCGTCTGGACCACAGATCAATGCATTTTTTAGAGGTGCCTTCTTCAGAAATCAAATTATGTATTGTCTACTGATCTTCCAGTTTCAGAAAGAAATACTTCTTACCCACAGAAAGGGATAGATTAATTTAAATCCATCTCAAATTGCAGTATTAAGGTCTGTATCAAAATACTTGGATTTGAAAATCGTTTGTTCAGCACAGGAAAAATTTACTTACCATTTGAACAACCTCTCCATTGTATTTATTAAGCTGTAACTGAAGCGCAATGCTTGTAACCACTCAGCCTGATTTTAACAGCTAAAGCATTTTCATCAGGTCAGCAGCAGTCTGCTTACAGTAGTGATGGACCTAATCCTTTTCCTTTTTTCTTGGTTCCCCTCCCCACCCCACAAGCAAATAATCATAAGGGAACAACATAAATATAAATTATTTACCTTGTAAGGAATGTAAAGAATTCAATTGATGCCAAGTCTTCTGAGAACAAGTTACATTTCAATAAAGGAGCTGATGTGCTTCTCCTGTTCCTTGCTCCAGAAAGCTTCTTTTGGGTGTAATTACAAAGGTGGGGCTCTTAAAGGACAGGATACACAAAGCTTCCTCATTTCCTGTTTAACACCCAACTCTGTACTGAAAAGCCATCCTAAGCACATTCAAGCAACCATCCTCTTATAAAGCCCTACTCCCGTATGCTGCTCTTTGAGAGCCTTTCTATGTGACTAGACTGGTAAGCAGTCACAACTGCAATCAATTTCCACCTTGATATCAAGGAAAAGTTACTTATCAGACACTATTAATCAACTCCCCAGGCTTTCTAATACACTCTATTTATCTATCAGCAATTCAGTGAAGTTACAGCAGTATTCTATAAAAATATATAACATTTAAAAACAAAGAATCTACTAATTTTGGATCTTGTCTTCAGAATGACAGAAGAGAACCTGAATAATAATGAATTCAATGTAACAGAGGGCTCTGCATTGTCATTTGTGATTTATGTCATACAGCAGTCTGTAACATATGGATATTGTATGTTCTAGGTAAAAGTAATTAACTGTGTGCCAGCCTATTCAATAAATGCAGCCAAACTGCCCACCCATGCATCGGCATTCAGAGTAATAAAACACAGGTTTCAAACACATGCATAAGGGGCCCTTCCCAGATTTTAAAAAAAAAAAAAATAAAAAAAAAATTACCATTTTATTTTGCCTGCCTTGAAGCACAGGGAACTCACCGGTCTGAATGGTCTGACAGGAACTGTATGTATCCCAGAGTCCTAATCTGCGGATCACATCTAGAAACTACAAGAATGGAAGCAAAATGAACAGACACTGCTCCATTTCATACTGTTTCTTTTGGTAAAGCTGCTAACTCCATATTACCTCTACTGCTGTCATCCTCCTATACTCCCTTGGAGGATGAGACAAAGGTGCAGTGTGGATTCCCACAAACCACAGCATAATTCAAGTAAGCTCTCCCACAGTCAAAACCTAAAACTAAACCAACATTGTCTGCTCTGGAGCATTGGAGTTTCTAACTGAAAAGACTGCATACCATCCAAGATTAGTAAAATACATTAACTCATCCATCTCTTCTCATATAATATACCAGATAATTAAGCCTTTAGGACATGAAAGTCTACTCTCAATGTGGATTCAGGGCTGTATACTGTACCATCTCCAAATACTCCCAATGTCCAGACAATAAGCTAAAAAACACTGCCTACCGCTTTTCTTGACAATAAGAAAACGTTTGAGCAACTGGCCCATGAAATTTGGGATCTGGTATTCCCTTACCAAAAAGAAAAAAAAAAAAAAAATTAAAAAAGTTGATTTTGGATACCTCTATTCTAGTGCATAGAAGAAGGGCAAGAAGCAATCTCTGGCTCACCAGTTAAATGTTACGTACTGGATCACATTCGCTTGGTGAAGGTTCATGCAGAACAGAAAAAACGTATCTATACTGCATAGCACATGGTCCTGGATCCTCCTGTGATTATCATGCTATGCTGTTGTGCTGTAACACCTAATTACCTTCTTTTGTGCCTTCTAAATTTCAGTGTCTGAAGTGGAGACTACACTCCAACACAGCAGAAAGGAATTTTACAATATAAAACCAAAGGTGTTTGTATATGTTCTAGTAAGTAGTAAGAGAGTATGTGTAGGCAGGGAACAGTATTTGAGGCTACAAAGTCTTTTGAAATAGACTGAAGATTGGGCACGGCATAGAGCACATAATTTGGATGAGTTTCAACCACCTTGTTGGGAGAGATCTCTAGATACCGTCTGTAGCCTTTGCCATAGAGAGGGCTAGCTGGAACTGTTCAAAAATGAACCAGCAAGCTAAGTAACAATCAGGTAACGGGTCTGGAAATTATGAGAGGAAATAAAATTAAAAGATATGCACACACACACACAAGTAACAATTACACTGACATTGTTTTCTCAGGAAAATCAAAGCAAAATATGCTTATATGTTTCCCCCACTCCCACTCCCCCCCCAAAAAAAATACTGTTCCTAAAGCATGCATTTATTTTTTTTTACAGAAATATTTTAAGCCTCCATGTCAGGATCTGAAGAGCAAGTTTACAGTAATCAGAAAGCAGCAGTCACCTGAGACAAAATAATGCTATTTTTTTCTTTTTTTTTTTTTTTTTTAAGATATATGTAGAGAAGTTAGAAGAAAACCAAAATTGGCTGTTTGAACTAATCCTTATAATATTTTGTTCACTTCTGGATCTATGAATTTATGTCACTCACTATTTAGGATTTCCAGAAGCAATAATGTATATTTGTTAGATTAATATAAAGCACCTATTAAGGCTTGTCATTCACAAAGCTTTTGAGAAAATAACATTAGCATATTTGGTCATATTTTAATAATCCAAATAAAACTCAAGAAGCTCCCAATCAGAAGGTGCAACGAGAGCAAAGAAGATCTGGGTGACAAAAAGGAAGAGCTGGGAAATCCTGTAAAAAAAAAAAAAAAAAAAGGCAACCAAAAAAAACCACAACTTCCTCCTTTCAGTCCTTGCACAGACCTGGCTGTCTTTATTTGGCTGCAGTGCAAAACTTACGAAGGTAAGACTTATTTCCTCCCAGTGCAGTAAATGCAGAGGTAGTAATACATTCATCTCTAGTCCATACTTTCACATACAGGACAGAGAGCAGAGGAGGATGGGATCTAGGAATACATGCAGTGGAAAATTCTTCCTGCCATCACAGTGTAATATAAAGGGTTTGTTACACAGAGCAAGGACAGTGAGATCACAGTAAGCAATGAAAAACACTAATACCATTGCCGATACTTGTAAATCTACAACTTTGAAGGGTGAATTAACACTTAGGTGCACAGTGAGAAGCAGCCAAAAAACAGCTGTTGCGCCTCAAAGGTACTGAGAAAGTTGAACAGCAGGAGAACCAACCAACCATTTTACTATAAATAAACATCTGAACAAAGAAACAAAAAAAACCCCCAGATTGTTTCAAAACCTGGGGCAATTTTTTTATCACAGACATTCTCAGGTATCATTATTTAGGCTGTAAATGTGCCAGGGATCAAGAGGCATACACCAGATGAGAATTACACAAAGCACAAAAGAAAAATACCTAAACCAAAATATGCAAAAGCCTCCATGCAGCAAATTTAGTTAAAAAAAAAAAAAAAGAAAAAAAAAAAGAAAAAAAGTATATATGGATCAAGACAAAGAGGATATTCAGTATCATGCATCACAAATAGTCAAGAGCCAAAAGGGAAACAGTGGTCCATACACCTAAACATAAGGACTGGCAAGCACACAGGAAAGGAAATCCTGTGCCAAGTGGACTGCAGTTCTACAGGCAATCTAATCACTTACAGAGATTAATGTAAAGTAAAAGCAGATGGAAAAGTAGTTTACGGTACAGTGCTAACAAAAGTTCTGCAGCAAAGCTAATATGTAGGCCTTTGGTCACTGCTCGGTGTACATTAAGGGATTGCCATCTCCATTTTCAAATAGCAAAGGGACTGGAAACAGGCCCTCCTCCCTTATGCAGAAAGGCAACTTATCAGAAGTAGTGCATTCAATTCTAGACCGTCAAACTGGAGCAGTTCAAAAGAAAATACCACAAATGGTTCTGAGGCCTGAGGGACTGATTTATGAAGAAAGATGAAAAGAATTAAATATGCATAGCTTAGCTAAGCAGTGACTAAGGAAAGACAAGTTAACAGAAATTTTAAGGGTGAAAAGGAAAAAGAAAGGTTATATAGCATAAAAAGGAAGGGAATTTGGAACAATAAAAATGAACTTAATATAGTGTAAATTTAGGCAGAGTACCAAGACAAAAATAACACACATGGATGAGATTAACAGGTAAAACCACAAGATTCCTTGTTTGGTGTACTGGATGGATAGCCGTACAAAAGCACCACTGTGGTCACAGCAGTCCAATGTTTCTGGCACTCAGGGCAGCTCACTCACTCAGCTCTGGCACCTCGGAATGGCCCTGCAAAGTTGTGTAAAGACAACCCTCCAGTAAAGTGGAGAACCAACTGAGAAGAATACACCACTGGCATCTGAAAGACTTCTCTCCCTTGCACTAGGGGTATAGTCACTGGGTATGCCCTAGGTAAGCCTGGGCTATAGTTAGATTAGCAAGGATGGTTGCTAGCCTGAGCTGGAGCTTCATGGATAAATGAAACAAAAGCGAGCTGAGCAGCCGTCCTGACAGCAGAGTTTACAACAGTCTGTTAAGGTCATCTTCCACAATCTACCATCTAGCATTATACTTGTGGTCATGTAACACAGCTGTATGGGCTCACAGAACATAAAAAGAGAATCACTGTAACAGCTGCTTGTGAACATGCATAGTAATATAACTTCTGGGTTAAGTTAAAATGGGGAGATCCAGTTGATCATTTGTCTGAAGAAGAGAAGGAAGAAGAAACTGAACAGCTTCATTTCACCTGACAAGCTGAAAAAAGCACAGTGTCAATGGATGGACTCCCTATCTACATGACAGTTCAAGTTCCTTCTCTGAGAAAATAACTACACAAACATAAAAGACACTTCAAAGCTACTGAAGAAAAGAAAGCAGAAACCAAACAGAAATTATTGCAGCTTCAACATCACTGCTCACAAGACAGAAAAAGTGTCTCACAAAACCACAATAAATCTATATATTCACTGGATATTAGGATGAATTAAGCATATCCTTTAGACTGCCTTAAGAGCTTTACTTTCACAACTATCTATATGATTTACACATACTACTGCTGTAACTAACGTTATCAGGATTGCATCTAACAAAATCAAGTAACTGTGCCCAAAACAAAGCGCCTGAAGAGCAAGGTATTAATTTCCTCTGCAATCTGAATATAAAACTTCCTGTTTCACATAAACCGAGTGCTAAAGTATACATTGTTTTCTTAGAGCCTCCTGCAATAAGCTACCTAAAGACAATACTACACTTGCCAAAAGACTGAAAAAAGGGGAAATTTCTACATGTCTGCCTCCCTCCTTCCTTCTCCTCAGCTTAGATGACAACATTTACAATACCTTCACAGAAGAAAGCTTTGATTCCTTATATAGTCTATTAGCTTTCAGAATATGACCTTAATAAATGGCTCCATTTTCTGCAGATGTCTTCATAAGGTCCTACATATATTTCATATGTCACACTTCGTAACAGGACTTGCACTGAATGGGACCACAGCAGGACTCCACCAGCCTGAGGTGGTATGGCCCAGATCTATTGCCTGTATAAATGTTCTGAATATCACTTCAGTCTCTTGTGAAAAGTCATACTGCATAGAGGGACATTTATAATAGGATTTATAGCCAAAGATATCAGACTTAAAATTTTTCTTCTTCCCAAGAATAACATTTTCTGTTTTAAAATCGACTATGACGTAAAAGTAAAGCACACTTCCAAATGGAAATCTTTCGGGAACACCTGTATTCTAGCAGCATAAAAAACTGGTAAGGACCAAATGTTCTTCCACCTCTGCCCTTTGTCCTCCTGCCCACTTCCTTGCCAGTTACCATTCTCAGGGGCCTAAAAGAGATTAAGATGGACTACATCCCAGCTCTCTGAATCACCTTACACAGGGGGGGAACTTGTCATGGACAGCTGCATTTCAGCGTACAATAGCACGGGCAAGGCAAACAGATCTGGCAATACTAATTACATTTGTGTTTCTGCAGGTTATGACAGATTGTCTTATGTCATCTGTTACCTCAGGGTATGTGCAGTAGTTAGAATTTCAAGATTTTTTTTAATCAGGTCTTATTTTGCTGTTGTTTGCACTGAAGGCAGTTGCTTGGAATTAAACAAATGGAAAATACAACTCAAAATAAACAATCACACTTCTTTTAATTGGTGGTTCTCCTTTATGATATATTAAAAACTTGCATTAGGACGACTCTTTATTTGTTCCAAATCAAACTAAGCTTGTGCTGACTTTGTTTATTTCTGTTTGTTAGAGAACAAATTAGAATTACTTCAACTTAAAATCTGACTTGCTTCATGTCATGGGTTCAGCAGTAGCAGTCATTTTTTCTCCTTCTTAGTGGCTGGTGCAGCACTGTGTTTCTAACTTTC
>WYDI02032983.1:47395-99400 GCA_009867235.2 Psittacus erithacus
GGACAGGTTGTGGGGGGAAAACAAGCAGGCTACATGCTTTGTCTAATTTACGACTAAGCTTAAACCACAACACTTCAAAATAACCATGTTTATAATGTGGCAATTTTGATGCAGGTGTTCATCTCATTATCCACAAATATTTTTTTCTTTGGTTTTACAACTTATGAACTGTGCAAAATTTACCATAATGCAGCATATTGATTTGTCTAAAATTAAAGAAAGAAAAAGAATTGTGATTATTTGGAGCTGATGTTACTTCAGGCATGAAAATATGTTCCTTAGCCTCAAAATTTCACAAACTGTGTGAAGAAAAGTGGATATATTGCTACAATTCCACATATGAAAATAGAGATATTTGGGGATTGTTTGCTGCTCTCTATTCTCAAAAATGTAATATCAGAATTCTGAAGCTTCATCCATGCTGTGCCAATATGGTGAGAAAATATGATACCCTGACCTTTACAAGCTTGCTCATCTTATTTTCAGGACAGCTAGATCTTGCTACTGTTGTCAGAATCCCTATATTAGAAGAAAAAAGCACTCCAAGTAACACAAGTTGAAGAGATTTCTTTATAATTTCCTTACAAGTTCACAGTAAATTTTTCCACAAAAAATGCTGACGCTTCTCTCCCATAACAGACTTTTTACAGTGGGAAACAAAATGCTGACATAAAATTATTTTTGGGATAACTGACATTTCCATCAAAAATATTATAAATAGAAACTATTTTTGGTTGAATACAACACTGGAAATCTTACAGCCCCCACTGTTCCAAGTCAATATTGCTCCTCTTACTGTTATTTCAAAATGTATTTTCCAAATACCAATTTAATATAATACTAATATACTAAAAATAATTCTAAATAGTTGTTATTGTTAGGAAAATTGACATCAGTTCTTACTGCTAAGAAAGTTTAATTTACCTGGAGGCATACTTGACAAATTAGTACACAACCAGTATTACAAGAGTGCAAAGATAACTGGGCTACTGCCAGCCCAAAATACATTTTTCTAAATATCAGTTCCTATGTCTAAGTACAGATGTTAATTTAGAGGATCTTTTACTTCTTTCTTGGTATCCAGTGCCAGGATCATGATTTCTAACTTCTTTATATTTAGGCAAGGTATAACATTAGGTCAAATTAAGAAAAATTAACATTGAGTTTCTGTCATTGTCACATGAACCCAGTAACTGGAGAGTAAAAATAAATAAATCTAGTATGATAGCTGGTACAGAAGTTCTAGCATTCACAGGCTGCAAATTATTTCCTTTCTTTCCTGTTGGCCTGCACCTATACTGTGAAGCACTGAGAGAGACAGAGACATAAAAAGTTTAACAGAACTAAAAATGTTGTACCAGTGTCTCTACTTGTATCAAGGTTCGCAAGATAAAAGCCGTTTGGTTTTGACTGCAGAATTAAAAAGCAGTTTTACCTAATTTTTTAGATACCCTTCATAACACCTGAATAACCATACTGACTAAATCTTTTTTAAAGTCTGCATTATATATTACTGATATATCAGACTCAGATTCAGTCCCTAAAATGGACTAAGAAATACTGCATATTGTATTAGCATTCCTTTTCTGTATTTTATGGTATAAGCTTCTCAAACACCTTTCCTCAAAATCTATTTATTCCCCCAGAACTGCTTTACGGATTTTCACAGGATCTAAAAACTCCCAAGCAGCAGCTCATCACACATAGCTGCTTCTTTCGCTCATTCTGGACTCCAAGGAAAGATGACTCCTGCTTTTTCCTCCCAGCCTCATTTTCAACAGGCAGTGTCTCTCAGTCATGCTGGGCATCTCATGTCAGTAATAACCTTAACCTTATGCCACAGCTCACAGAGTCATAAGCACACACAAGGAAAAAGAACTCTTCCTGCAGCCATGTTGCACTTAGCTCTCTTCTTGCAGAAATAAACCATGACATGAAGAGTTAGCTGACACCATCACGAAATACCAACTTAAACTAAAGTGATGGCTGTTGAATAAGGACTGGCACAGACATCCTGCTTCTATTTAAAGCTCTCCTTCCTATCACCTGCATAACTTTTACTTTGTTGTGCCTTGAGGCAGGAGACATGTCCCAGAGGATATAAAAATTCCCTGGAACATCCTAAAATGAACTAAATAAATACTATCTCCTGCCCAATTCCAGAATAAAAGAAATCCTGTTCATGCAAAGGAGAAAACACTTTGAAGACTTTGCTAGCTCTATCATCACTAACTGTCCTGTGTGACAGAGCACCTATGTGCCACTCTTACATGGGACATCATAAATACACACTGCCATAGATGCCAAAGATTCCTGTATTGCAGACCAAGTAGGGGTCTCCAATTTTTCTTATCAGGCTCTTCTTCTCTTCTTATTCAATGTAAGCTACTGCAACTCACTCTGTCGAAATACAGATGAAATTTTCACAGGCTGTCTCATGATACGAAAGCTGACACGAAGGTATCGCATGTTTCACCCACAGTACTGCCTCTGCATCCATGGGAGAATCAAGTTCAAGTCCCCATCCTCTGTAAACTAAAACTAATGTATCATGTTACATCTCCCCCAACACCTTTTCAAGCTGTACTAGGTTCAGGTACAGAAATCGCTGTAGCACGTCTGGAGCCTCAGAAGACTGGATAATGTGAGAAGGGCTGAATCTCTTGCGAAAAGCACACAAACTGAATTTAATCTGCTAGATGAGAGTTTGGGATGATATTTCTCTTTCCTCCAAAATATCCTACAACATACTAATGTCTGGTGAAAAGGGACAGACACCACCATGGGTAAAACACTCATCCAACTATGCTGAGAGCTCTAGTGGTTAATAATCTTATTGAAAAAAAATGCAATGAAATGACAAGCTACAGAAAAATAGGATAAAATTAAAATGGAAATCATAACAGTAAACCATAGAATTTATTCTTTTTTCATTCATAAGTATGACAGTAATTTTATTTTAAATTTCCGAATTAGCGTGAAAAACACTCAAGATGACATCTGCAAGCACATCACTGCTGGCTCTGGCCTTTCAAGACATGTGTACGATTAAAGCATTGCAGACTAAAGACAAGTTAGTGTAAGGAAAGACCGCCATCATATAAGGACTTTTTTTATTACTATGGTTAGGAGGCAGCAAAGAGAGAAATAAATCAGTACAAACTACAAGATATCAAAAAAAGGGATATACTAAAATTTAAATCTTTCAGTGCATCTCCTACCTTAAGTAATTTTCTTCGTGAACAACCCTTGCCATATATTCAGATGCTGAAGCTAATAAGGGCTAGATGTTGGAGAGAAGATTATATTTCTTTTATACCATTTCAAATCCTGAATTAAATTCACCAATAAACACCTAATTAGTATTTCAGTCCCAGAACTCTGTAAGCATTGATTTCTAACAAAGCACAATTCAGTGTTTCAGAATTCATACAAAGGAGATAAAAGGAATCAGAAATGGAGATAATCCAGAAAGAATGGAGGTAGACTCTGATGTTCAGATTTGATGATCCTAATATTTGGATAAATTCATTTGGCTCAGACTTGCAACTGGCATGACTATAACTCCTTAGCAAGGTTTTAATTCTGTTTGCATTTATGCACCTCTACAGCATCTGCAGTGGAAAGAAGACTCTAGAGTAAAGCATATAAGCCTCCTGACTGAAGTACTACTTTTCTTAGTTAACTCTGCAGAACCCTCAGAGGAAGTCCAGAGCACAGTTGGAAAAGCACAGCCATAACATGTAAATGATGCTATTATGTCATAACTAGATATACAAGGGAGAAAAGACAACAGCAAGGTGTTGCCTAATTTGCAAAATTACATTCATTTGTACAGTCTGTCACACAAATCACTGCAATAAAATGGTACCCAGCAGCTGGCAGATAACGTGGTATTCTCCTATGTACCACTGTTCTCTCTTCTAAATAGCATACACTAGTTGATTGCCAAGGAGGAGCTACTAGCACAGACAGGGACACCTCTCAGCAGAGATACTTGGCTGCTAAAAGGAGATAGGTACTAGCAGTGACAAGATGAGCTGCTCAAACAGGCAGACAGATGTACAGCTTGTGCTTTAATTGCTGTCAGCAGAGGACTACATGATGATGGCTGCAGCAGGCCTTATCTTATTACAGAGTATAACCGGGATGAAAGACCTTACTGGGCATGGCCCCAGACAATCTGGCCTGACTACACTGCTGCCTCTGCTTAGAGCAAGAGGGTGGACAGGAGACCTCTCAAAGTTTGATCTTTCCAACCTGAAAGATTCTATGACAAGATGGTGACAGTATACATCATTTTCGCAGCCTCCTAGTGGGAGCAGTGCACTGAGAAGATGAAATATTAGTAAAACTGTACTAACAACACAGGAGAAAGCTACAGTCTTCCTAAACTCAGATCTCCACACTTAATCTCTGCAAAGATTAAAACCAAAGTGCAAGTGCTTTCAAAGGCCAGGCACATGCACAACAGTTCACAGAATGTTAGCATTAAAGCACCATTAATTTATGTCTTTTAGATGCTTCTCTCCCCAGAGCAGACCAAGAGACAGTGCTCTGCAAACACACATCCTTTGATTCCAAGTCTTTCCTTTCTGATACAGAAATCAGTGAAATGGATTAAAATCAAAGTGGGGTGTGAAGAGACAAATTCCAACCTCCATGAGGTTCAGCTCCTCTCAGCAGACCTTAGAACATCACTGGTGCCATCACTCTGCACGAAGCTCTGGCCCATATCTGGTCCCAGCTGTCTGCCAAACACAAACATCAGCAACACTATTGGCATGTTAAGCCAGATGGTAACACTCAGGAGGAGCACAGAGGAAGTATTTCTCTTTCACTAGTTACATGTGGACATGTAAGCACTTTTGCCTATTCTGTATGGAGAAGCACAGGCAGTAAAAAGCCCTTCTGGCAAGCTACAGCCAACAAGCACCATTGTCTTCTAAAGCCCACTGTTTGGAAGGAAAAGTGCTATGTGGTAAAATACCCTGATTTAGCGAGAAATCGCCAATTACAAAATTCCAAATTTGGAAAAAAGGAAATAATATTGCCAAAGCTAATGTCGTGCATTCACCTTTCCTTCTGCTATGCTTCAGTCCTTCATTCATGCCCTCTAACCAATGCAATGAATGTCCCAATTAGTCATCATTTGCTTCCTTTTAATGAGAGAAACCCACAGTCATTCTCATCTCTTTCCAATTAAGGAACCTACAGTTTAATTGTAGAGTTACATGTTTAACATGCTACCAGACACACATGCGTCTATATAGATTTGCTGCAGTTTCACTTTAAGAAAGTAGTTCCAAAGCGAATAAAGACTGAACAATACTTTTCTGACATCTTCAAGACAGTTATTATGTCCCAAATTCCTCATTTGCATCTATCAAATCTCATGACAAGTTCAAAGACTTATTCTTAGAATGCACCTTTAAAAACTATGCAGTAAAGCTAATCTGTGCTTCTCTGCATGAACAGGGAATTTAGGCTTGCAACTCTCACCAGTATCAAAAGCAGTTCCATGCGTAAGTCCCACTGAACCCAAAAAAGAGGAAACCCTCATAAATTATTTTTCCCTGAATTACTAAAATACCTCCAGGGCACCTTAATGTTACATTAAAAAGTCAAGGAACTTGTTTCTTAAATGTAACACAATATTTAAAAAATAGTTTCAAAATGTTCCTGGTACACTTCAGTCATTAAAGAAAACCTTTTACAACAATCCACTATTTGTCATGTAAAAACAGTGACATAATCACTAGAAATCTGAAGTTTTGAAAGTCCTGCAATAAAAAATATCCATGGTTAACAAACTGCTACCCACTGTCCAAAACAAGTATCTACATAATAATTCAATTAGCTGATGTAAAACAACCAATTTCCACTCAGCCCCTGTATGCTTTCTTCAAAAGGCAAACCCAGAAAGCTTGAAAAATGTGCAGCTAGGAAGACTGCTGTGATAGGCAAGCCAATAGAAAAAGAAAATGCTGCTAAGAATTTGCTCTGCACATAAATGTAGCATAAATCCAAACGTCACTTTTAAGGAGGTAGCTTGCATGATTCAAGGTTAAAAGTTCATTATTATCTTTTAAGTCTGTCACACCAAATAGCTAAATATTCTGCTAAGGAAGGGATACAAGCATTTGATTTACAATAGATGATGAGATGCGCTCATAATTATGAAGCTACCCTCATTTGTGTTACCCTCTTGAAGTATAAGAGCCATGTCCAAGGTTGTCCTGACAGGCGCCTTTAACATAACACTATGGATGACATGTTACTTCTTTTTTAATATAATTTTCTTCAGTGATTAATTTAAACAGAAGTTTTAAAAGCTGATAAGTATGAACTTCAAAATAAGAGCTTTATCACACAATGAAGCTGTGAGAGGAGAAAAAGACGCACTGTGCTTTGCCTGCATTTTCACATGCAAAGTAACAACTCCCCTTTCCGACTACCACATCGACATCATGCAGCATCTGCCTTCGACTTCTTGCATATGCATTGAAAAGACACCTCAGAAAATGAAAAAGACAGTTTTAAAATCAAAATAGCCATTTTGTTACTTACAGCATTTGATAAAATGGTAATGAGACATTCTTTCATCTCAGGCTGTAGTCTTGATACAGGTTTCAGCATTCTCTTCTGCTACAACTGTCATGCCCAGAAAATGCATTATTTAAAGCTCTTCCTCAGGTATTCAGTATACCTCAGAATACATTATTCAATGTAGTTTCCATTCCAGGATCTTGCAGAGGCTTCCAAGTCATCCTCACCCAACTGCTGGAGTTAAGATAAACCTCTGTGCATCTTGAACCATGACTACTGCACATGCTATTGCAGCACAATTGGTTGACACGGCTCCTAATCCCAAATCCCCAGGAACAGAAAGATTTAATTGGTGTGCACTTGCAGCCACATTCTTCCAGCACTGAGGTGTGCTGCTGCACTGCGGCTCTCACAGTCCTGCCAGTTAATGGCTTTTCAACAGCTTTCAAATGGCAGCAAACCAAGCTTGATGAGCGGCTCAAATGAAATAGCAGAACAAGGGATCTTAAATTTTATGTGTGCATGCTGTGCGTGTGCCAAATGTGACCAGATTCTTAGCTGGTACTAAACCAGGATTATTTTTAGTTGCCACCAGTTGCTGTGTGAATAGGAAATTGATATAGGTTGCCAAAAATAACCGCCTTTTAGCATCACAGATCATTTTTCAGTATGTGGTAAGGTAAAAATCAGGATAGAGCTCACAGCCATCTTCAGACTCTCTTGGTTTACGCATGGGTTCATTTAAATTAAGCTAAGAAACATGCTTGTGTGTACATTTCTTGATATGTTCCTGTTTTGTCATTTCTTTGTATTACATTGCATCTTTTTCACAGATGGAATGTTTATGTCAGAAGAAAGAATCTGCAAGCTCTGCACAGTTTATATGATGATTATGTGCATGTTATTTAATGATATTTTAATCACTGATTGTCAGACAAAAAGCTTACAAAAATGCATCACTAAGAACAAGTCCACACAATTATTTATCAAACAGCAGAATAACAAGACAATGTATACTGACGCATTACCCAGTTTCAGATTAAGGGCACACAAAAGACAGACCTGCATTGTATTTTAAACACCCAGGCTGCATCATCCTCCGAGAACAACTCCTGCATTGCTTTTCCAAAAACAGTCACCCAGGAATGTAGTTGCTACTTCTTCGAGAAACTACCACAGAACTACAGTAAAATATTTTTATAAAATAAAATTTAAAAATTAGGAAAACTGTGCTCAGAGAAGATTTATGTTGTTTACCATGTGTCATGCTTACCACAGTCATCATTCACTGAGTGAGAGCTCTTGCGAAGGGAAACTGATAGCCTAGCCATATTTAAATCTTTTACTTGTCTGAAAGGTTCTTACCTACTGTTTTGTACACATACCATTTTTAACAGCTGCAGTGTGTTAAAGGGACTACAAAGAGAAAAGGGTCTAACTCATTAGTAAAGATTACTAATTCAGATTCTATTAACTACTCTGCAAAGTTCCCACAATAGTAGAAAGATATATATTCACAGGCTTCCAGTGATCCATTAGCAAAACCCTTCAGTGAAAATTCTCAGCTCCAAACAGCCACAAATTTAAAATCTGATTTTAAGTATAATATTCACTGCAATAGTTTTGCAGAACTAATTATTTAGGTAGGTTGGTTGGGGTTTTTTTTTCCCTAAAAACAACATTTTTCAAAAGAAAGACGGAAAAAAAATCTAGAAATAACCAGAGGACTTAGGTATAAATTATATAAACCATGATACAGTAATTACATTACCTGGGAAACTTTTCACTGTAAAGCTCAGAAGTCCAAAGTAATTAAATCTATCCAGACTTTCTTTCACACCTATACAGTATGGTGTATGTGTACAGTATGGGCCATATGGCTTATAAAATAAACATACGCAGTGTTTTAAGAGGCAATGTTAGTCATAGTTCATGAGCAAGTGTCAAGTAATGTGACAAAAAGCCCTTTGAGCAATACTTTTTGGTGTAGACATTCCTGACAGGTTCATCTCTGGTGGTACTGTCAGGCAGACAAACTGCCATATCTAATAACATCACGCTTCCACCAGCCCACAATGGTTGGAACTAGGAGCACTCTTGGTAAACACTGGTAAATGGGAGTAATGGACAAAGGATGCTTTGCCAAAGACAGAGATAAAGGGAAATGAAAGTATTTATGATTATGGTTTGAACAAAATGCAGAGAAAAGTTATTTGGATGTCTCATTTGATATCGTAACATATGTGTTTATCTACTGCACAGCCATAATGAAAATTTAGGATGATGAAACCTAGTATTTATATGACAAGTTAGACTGCATACTTCATCCTGCAAGAAATGAGAGAGAATTCAGTAAGGCCAAGTGTAAGGTCCTGAACCTGGGTCAGGGCAACTCCTAGTATCCATAATGGCTGGGGGATGAAGGGATTGAGAACAGCCCTGCAGATGACCTAGGGGTACTGGTGGATGAAAAGCTGGACATGAGCCAGCAGCGTGCACTTGCAGTCCAGAAAGCCAACCACGTCCTGGGTTGCATCAGAAGGAGCCAGTTGAGGGAGGTGATTCTCCACCTCTACTATGCTCTGGCAAGACCCCATCTGGAGCACTGCACTGAGCTCTGGGCTGTCCAGTACACAACAGACAGAAACTTGTTTGTGTGGGTCCAGAGGAGGACTGCAAAAATGATCAGAAGGATGGAATACCTCCCCTATGAAGCAAGGCTGAGAGAGTCAGGGTTGCTCTGCCTGGAGAAGAGAAAGTTCCAGCGAGACCTTATTGCAGCCTTTCAATACTTAAAGAGGACTTATAAGAAAGACTGGGCCAAATGCTTTAGTAGGGTCTGCTGAACTAGAATAAGGGGTAAAGGTTTTAAACTCAAAGAGGATATAAGGAAGAAATTTTTTATGATGCATTTAAAACAGCACTGTATACTGCTATCAGCAGGAAGTTTTGATACATCCAAGGGCAGCATTAAAGCAGCACAAAAATGAGGAGGGAGGAAAGGTGCCAGATAAACCTACGGTCAAATGAAAACAGTAAGCAGAGTAAGTAGCATGAAATAGAGAATAAAGAGAAATGAGAACAAAGGATACGTGTGAGTGCAGAGATGGGACAAACCTTGAAGAGAAGTAGCAGCTGAACTTGAGCCAAAATCTTGGAAGCCAGAATAGGAATACTGAAGAGGAAGAAATCTGGTCTACGTGTTGGAAACACACATGACTCCCACTGCAACCTTTTGCTAGGATGGAAAGCAGAGAAAGAAATTGCTACACTCATGGTGGCCGATGTCCATGCCATAAACAGAGATTCCAAGTGCGAGAACAAAAAGAAAAATTCAGGTTTCTGATACAAGCCCAAAGGAGGGAATATTTTATAGTCAGTAATTTTACACAGCAAATTGTAAAATTTGCTTATTCACAAGAAAACTGATATTAGTCATGGTTAGGTATTTTCTCCTGATTGAACTTCAGCAACGAGAAAGGAATTCGGGGGGGGGGGGGGGACACCAAACAAAAAAAAACCCACCAGAAGATATCCAACAATGCTTAAAATCCATGTAAACTATGGATGTATATCTGGACAAGCCCCGAGTACACTATAATACTGTTTTATCTGAACATTAGGGAACATAGAAACATTTTCATTCACAATCCCACTCGTTTCAAGAACACGCCAGTATTTAACTCTACAATAAGGCACAAGTGTACTTGGACTGGTGAAAAAAGACTGAGCTAGTATTAAACCTGGTGATAAAACACTTAATAACGTATTTGATTTAGTACAGCTTACCAAAACCAGAGACGAAATAGAACCAAGGTCAGAAAACAAGACACATTTACCTCTTCTGGAAAAATTCCTTGCCACCTCTCCCTACAGAAAGAAAACAGCCACTTTCGTGCTACGTACAAATCCAGCACTCAATGAAATCACAGATTTTTTAAATAAAATTTTGGAACTGCTCAACCATCACTAGGATAGCTATTTGCCTTATGATAAACATAAATTTATGGATCATCATCTCGGGGTAGACACTGCTTTCACACCTCAATTTTCAAGGCTCAAAACTTGTCTCAGAAAAATCACCTATGAAATAACCTACAATAACTTACAAAAAAAACCCCACTGCTTAAAATAAGGTCTTCCTGCCAAGAACTGACATGTTGTATTATATTTATGTCATGTACATATTTTGTTGCTCTGCCAGTGTCTTCTGGTGTCACAAACAACTGAACATCTAATATTTTTATCACCTTAGTATTTTATAATTCACATGTAACTGCGAGATTTGATAGAGAAATGCAGAAATATCTGCCAGCTATCTGAATAATGAGAAAAACACCGTAACTATAGGTTTTAAAAACATGACAGATGCTCCTCGTTTATGCCTTTTCCATTCAGTACAACAAAGCTTGCTATATTCCTTCAGATGTTACAATTTTATTGCATTACTTATGGTTTTAAGACTGCAGATGAAAAGAATGGGATGCAGAGTAACATTAACATTGCTCATATATTTTGACAAATGATACTGTTTAGCAATCAATCCTTGGACATGCTATCCAGCTGCCAACAAGCCACTCTTCAGATAACATCCGGTAGTTGTATGCTCCTCAGGAAGCTAAGGATGAACCACAGCACATATCGATACTTAGCAAGAAGGATTCTAGACTAATCTTTTCTACATGCATCACAACAGAACAAAACACAAGTTTTTCCAAATAAATGTTCAGATTAGCTGACCTGTAAAATGGATGAGTTTGGTTCTGTCTATAGCAGCAACAAACCAAATCTAATCACTCAATCACTCAGAGTGTGGTTCACTCCCAGAGAACCAGATGACTTTTCCTCTTCTCTTCCTCCAACCTTTGCCCACTTTCCTCCTTTCCCATTTCACTGCAAAGGCCTTGATTTTTCAGGAAGGTGATCTTCCTCCTACTCTTCTACCACTGGGTCAAACCCTTACAGAATAAGGAAAGTGAAACAATCCTTTTTCTTCTTCTTCATTTATGTTATAACTAAATGCATATGGGTGGACTAATCTGTAGTTATTTTTTAATGGATTGGAAACAGTAAATTAAAATCACAGGACATTATTACCCAGCACTGATGAAGTTTGCAAAATAATCAGAAGTTATGTGCCATCTGAGAGCACCACTTGCTTCATCCCATACCCAAAATTATCATTTTTAGGCGGGGTGTAAACCTCTCTAGCAGTTTCTTAACTGGACAAGATGAAGCAGCTATCACTCGTGGTCGGAGAGCCCAGAACTATGTAATAACAAGGCTAAATACAAGAAAGAAATCCCAATAGTCTCATATATGGTTAGTCCCACTTTGGGCATTGGAAGTGACTCAATAATGAATTTTTTCATTACAATCTGTGTATACTGTTTTTCAAAAAAACTAGATTTCTTACTGGATTTGATGTAAGGATGTCAAAGAGGAGCTTCGGACTTTCTATATAAAAAGCCCCCTATGAGACTAAAAAGAAACTATCAAGACACAGGTTAAAATGATAAACAAAAAAACATGACAGTCATCACATCCTCCAGACACAAGACAGAATGAAAAAACAACCACAAATTTCTATATAAAAAGCTATTGTATGATCATATAGGGTTGTGTTTTTTAAGTTTATAACATTTAGTAAAGAAATAGACAATAGTAAGAATTCAGTTCAACATGAAAAGTATACCGTTATCCTCCTGATAATTATCAAACTACATGACTCACTGCATTGCATCCCTATTTTTTTTTTCTAATTTCTTTGATAATTTTAAAACCAGGAGACATAATGACCACTCTAGAGGATGGATAATAATCTAAGAATAAAACAGAGGAATTTGTGTATCCTTTATAGGAGCAAATGTTACTACAACAATGTAAATCTTGAAGTATAATTAGAGAAATCTTGAAAGGACTGTGGAAGTTAAGACAGAGTGCGTTCCTAATTTAGCAAAAAGTAACTCAAACAGCTGAAAAAGCTGAAGAATATAGTAACCAAATTAGACTCTTCTGGAACCGTCGGTTAGCAAAGAGGATGGTGTGGCAATTCATAATCTCAGAGATAACTCTACTAGGAGGTGTTCAAAAAACAAACAAATTAAACAAAAAACAACAAAAACTAAGAATTGATGTTGAAGATTTGTAAAAGGTGAAGTAACTGTATTTTAAATTAGCCAATCATAACATCTAAAAATCCAACCCAAATTAAAACATTTGCGCTACATTCTGCAAACCAAGCATAGAATAAATCTTAGATCTAAGTTTTAACTGAATTTACAAGATACTGAAGGGAGTTCCACAGATGCAGGATGAATACTGGACAGTTTGTATTGTGCTGAGAATTACAATCATAGAATCACAGAAATGCAGAATGGTTTGGGTTGGAAGGGACGCCTTCCAATAGACCAGGTTGCTCAAAGTCTCATCCAGCAGGGCCTTGAACACTGCTAGGGGTGGGGCGGCCATAACTTCGCTGGGCAATCCGTTCCAGTGCCTCACCACCCTCACAGGGAAGAGTTTACTCCTAATAGCTAATCTATATCTATCCTCTTTTGGTTTAAAGCCATTCCCCCTTGTCCTATCACTACTTGCTCTATATAAAAAGCCCCTACCCAGCTCTCTTGAGGGCCCCCCTGAGGTCATTTAAGCCCTATGATGTACATAACAGTTTCAATTATAAACACTGTAATCCAAATGGCATATTATTAAATTATAAGAAACAATCTGAAATGCAAAGATTAAAAATAAAGCAAAAGGGTTACCCAAGACCTATTTTGTTTTCTGATCTTTCTACTGTCCTTTTTATCTCATACTAAATACAGTAGTGCTTCTTTTTCAGAGCCTTTCTAGACTCCATTCTACGTGTTAACTCAGCACAACTTGTTAATGCATACTTGGCCTCCAGTTTTTTCTTACTAATGAAGCACAGAACAGAACTGGGACTCCAGAGAGGGAAGGGGTGCAGGGTGTGGAAAAACACGTCACTTGCATAAATTGACAATGCTGACAGATGTGCACAGTGCAGCGACATGCAGGTGGGACAGCCACTCTGATTCTATACCTTCTCCAGTCTCCGATGGGCATATTTATTTATTTATTTCCTCTTTTTTATTTTGTTTGCATCAGCATTTCAGGAATTCATCATTCTGACCACAAAGACCAGATGAGAGTATGAACTGATGAGAATGATAACCAAATCAAAGAGTATGATGACAAGAACTTTTGACATGAGATATCATTATACAGCCTGAAGATGACATTGACAGGTAGATAAACTCAGTGAGCAAGAGAGAGATGCAGAATTTACTGCATTCAGCATGACCATAATAGAATTACATCTCATTCTCAAATTAGCAGAAAATAAATAAGGAGCTGACAAGAATTAGACAGCTGTTAGGGGAAGGAGATGGAGAATGAGAGAGGTATATAAAGAAGCTAGGAAAACAGGCACAGTGACATGACTGTTAAAGGCACTGATTTATAAGGATATCCAAGTAACACTGAAAAAGCAGTAAATCAACATAATTAAAATTATTTGAGGTCAAATTAAGGATAGTGAGGCTACAAACAAAAGAAGTCAAAGATGGTAGAAAGAAAGAACTTCTATACAGGCAGCAAACAGGACACAGCTGAGATGCCAGTAGGAGCAGACAAAAAGGAGGACCTGCAAACATAGACTAAGAATGGTGCGGAGAATTCTGACGATTAATCAACAAATACAAGATGCCCTGATAATCAGTTCCTTCATACAAAAAAAAAATTAAATATTCACAGGTCAGATTTGTGTTTTGTACAAACATAAAAAACAAAGACAAAATTCCTCAACTCAGTGAGCAGCTGATTTATACATGAACAAGAAGAGAGTAGGGCAGCCTTGCACAGTTACTGCACATACCACTGGAGCAGCAATAATGTCAGTACACTGCCTAAATTTGCTGAAAATTCTTATAGCTGGTACCCAGCTTTTTTATAATAATATACGTCATGTTTTATTTCATTCCCCAATGATCTGAAAACCTGTGGAACCTATTCTTACAGACTAATGCATGTCTTTTCTTGCTGGAATGGCTGGCTGTTCGTAAGAAACAGAAGATTCATTTCTTTGCTTTCAAATGAACACTTCTTTCAATCAAACACTGCATTAGAAAAGTAGTTACTATTCTAATATTCTTCTCTTAGAAATACAATAGTAATTACCTTTTATTTCAAATAGCAAGGGACAACTGGGAAGGCAGCAAAACAGAAATGCAAAAACATAATACAGTAAACCATGTCTATAAAAAAGAATTATCCAGCAGGGTAAATCACACCATTCCAACCAATCGATAAGGCGGGGTGTTTTTTGCTTTAATAGCAGTTTTCCTTGAGAAAGAAAAGAAGTATTCAGCACCTTGCCATCCTGGCAAAGGGCAAAATGCATGAGAAGTTATTTCCTTCACCCTTTAGCCAAAACACATAATGTTGAAATCTCCAAGGACTGCCACTCAAAGCTGTAAATTCTTAGAAGAGAAAGCCACACAAGTTGGCACTGACTATAAACCATTCTTTCAGAATTCTTAGATCTTAACCTCAAAATCAGTAGGAATTCTATCACTGCCTTCAAAGGGAACAAAGCTAAATCCTTTAAAGTGAATGACTCAAGATTATTGGAAAATGACATAAGTGAGCTATCTTGGAAAAAAAGAATTAGCAATTATGCATAGTACACCAAGACTAATTTGCATAACATCTTTCAAATAGCTCCTGCCGAACCTGGTGTTAACTGGAAACTATGCATTTATCCATTTTTCAATATTTTTGTCATTTCAAAACCCCTTTCCCTTATCACTATCAACATATTTTTGTCAAATTCAAGGACAACAGAGCAATAGGTAATGCGAATTTGACTAGAGAAATTAATGGGATTAATTTCACCAACTCTAGGTCTAATCTTATAGCCTTGGCTGAAGTCAAGAGTGGATAGGGCTCATCACCTTTTACTATCAGTCCTTCTGAGTCTTTTAAGTAAAAAGAATACTGCATTAACATAGGTTTACAGAATTCAGTTCCTTACGTTTTAAGGAGGAAAAAAAAAAATCATATCTGCTAAAAAATGTTGGCATTTGTTGAACCTAATTATAGCGTCTGAAACTAACACGTATTTAGAGTGTTTGCGAAAGACAATTTCATATTAGGAAGCATTTAATCATCAGAAGCAAATTTGAAAAATGGTTTTTAAACATGAAAAAAGCTATAAAGGCTGAGCACACAGATTAACCAATAATATGGAAAAGTCCAAAGCTTTGTGAGATGAAGAATTTTTTTTTTTTTGTTGTGCCTCTAGTTTCTTTCTCCTTTTGATCAAGGTACCATACATAATATAGAAGAGAAGTAATAAGCAGTTTTCTGTGGTTCAGTCCAAAATGTATAATTAGAATACCTCAAAGGTTGTACAGGTCGAAGAGTAAGTAAACAGGGTCCTTCAATAAGTAACTCAGGAGACCAGTTAACCTATAGGTATCTCATCTTACAGCAGTTAAACATCTTTGTACCTGGTCTCAATCAACATGTGGTAAATTAGCTGCGTGCAAAAATCCTACTTCAATGTTGGCGTTAAATATGTTCATTACTTTAAAAGGTGATAGAAAAATATGACTCTGTGGATGCAGACATTTCACAATAAGACTGGGGGTGACAAGACTGGCAAGAAGATTTTCCCCACTGAGTTAAGCTGCTGATAATAGACCTATGGAGTGAAGTGGGCAGCTCTTGATGTGCCAAAGGGACACTCTATCTCAGGAGAGTTCAGGACTTACATCTTGGATAAATGCCATACTCCAAAGAGGTAAAAACGTGACTGGGATCCCTGCAGACATTAAAAGAAACAGGCACTAAAAGTTGATATTTCTTACCAGGAAGGGTGCAATCCAATGAATACAATCTGAAATATAAGGCAAAAAAGCAGTGCCCCTGATCACATAGCTCAGGAAGTCTGCAGCAATTCAGCTGGATAGAAGAAAGGAAGTTTTTCAGACTTCAACTTTTTAGCAACAAAATAAATATTTATTTTTGCTTTTGCTGCTGTTGTTCTCCTTTTGCATAAATATTCAAAACTATAACCTATTTTGTATGTTTTAAATACTTTTATTTACGATTATCTTAAACTACAAATGATTTCAAGGTAGTTAGCCAACACTGAAACACTTTAGTAAAAATGACATTGATCTTAATACAGGAGGTAAAAGGACTCTGTACTGAGCACCTGATTTACCAGCATAAGCAAATATACTGCTACAAGCCATAGCTATACAATAGCTACCTTATGTTATCTCTCAGATGAGCTGGCACCCCCTGGGGCTCCCCAGTGATTCTGCACCTGTACAAAAGAGTCCTGCCGCTCACCAAGATGCTCTCTGAGATATCATAAACAATGACAATGAGTGGAAAACAGACTGAATAATTTAAAAATGTTCTTTTTGAAACAGATACATGAAGGGAGCAAGGCGCACTCTCATTTCAGCTACTAAAAGCAGAGTTACTAGCTACTTCTCAGCAACAAATAATCCATAGCCCACTGCCAGAGATAAACGGATGGAAGCTGCCACCTTATTCACAGATCTTTTCCTTTCCCTCAATTCTTCTCCATACCCTCAGAGGTAGACAATGGACAAAGAAATGCATTCCTCTCCAATAGTGACTTTTTAAAGTCCAGTTTTTAAACAACAAATGTTGGTGTTTTATAGTTAATCTCTGATTTAAGGCTGTTTGTATTGTACTCTTATGGCTCTTCTTCATAAGATTATGCCCTAGAGAATTGACAGCACCTTTTTTCCTACTTTATTGGCAGGATGGCCAAGAAATGGTGCTGGAGAACACAATCAGCAGTGTAGATGACAGTATCAAAGAAGTGAAGAAAGAGAGAAGGCACTCAAGGACTTCCAGTCCTGCTCTGATGCACCCCAAGCTGCCATGACGGAAGAGAAAGGCAAATCTGCAGCTGTTCACTCTGTGCCCCCCCCAGCTGCTCCAGACATACCAAGGGTAGAGAAACCAGAGAGAAGAGTGAACAGCTGGCTGACAGCTGTAAGGATTTCACAAGCACATCCATCAGTCCAGCTCCAGTTGGCCACTTCCCTGCTGCTCACAGGCTGGGGCAGCTGCCATGGGGAGAGCAGGGTGGGGGACGGCAGCCCCCACGTACTGGCTCAGCCCATCCACAGGGACCCCCAGCAGAGCACCAGCAGCAGCAGAGATGGGGCAGGCAAAGAGGACACCAGGTCCTGCACTTGGGCTACAACAACCCCACGCTACGCTACAGGCTTGGGGAAGAGTGGCTGGAAAGCTGCTCGGAAGAAAAGGATCCGACAGTGCTGATTTGACGGCTGCTGAACATGAGCCAGCTTGTGCCCAGGCATCCAGGAAGGCCAACAGCATCCTGGCCTGTTTCAGAAACAGTGTGGCCAGCAGTATTCAAGAAGAAAATCAGTACATCTCCCTGTACTCAGCACTGGCGAGGCTGCACCTCAAATCCCGTGCTCGGTTCTGGGCCTCTCACTACAAGAGAGACATTGAGGTGCTCAAGGAGGTTCAGGGAAAGGCAGCAAAGCTGGTGAAGGGCCTGGAGTACAAGCCTCATGAGGAATGGCTGAGGGAATTGGGGGTGTTTAGTCTGGAGAGGAGTTGCTCTCTGCAGCTACCTGAAAGGAGGATGGAGCAAGGAGGTGACTGGTCTCTTTTCCCAGGTAGCAAAAGGACAAGAGGAAATGGCCTCAAGTTGCTCCAGGGGAGGTTTAGACTGGATATTAGGAAAAATTTCTTCACAGAGAGGGTGCTCAGGCATTGGAACAGGCTGCCCAGGGAAGTGGTGGAATCACCATCCCTAGAAGTGTTCAAAAACCATGCAGATGAGGCCCTCAGTGACATGGTTTAGTGGTGGCCCTGGCAGTCCTGGGGTAACGTTTGGACTTGATCTTGAAGGTCCTTTCCAACCTAGCTATTTCTATGATTCTATAAAATAGAGATCCAGGCTCTTGTCTCACAGTGCTACTCTCTGTATTGCAGGCAGGTGATAGCTTATCAGTCCCTGATGATGCTGTTTGATGGAAACCTTGCTGTAAGATGTAGAAGCATTGTTATCAGACACCTCCTAGGGCAGTGGCAAGCTGCAACACAGGAGAAGGCAGGACTGACCAGCCATGAAAAGCCTCAGTGAGTAAGAGGGGCAGAACTGTACCTGGCTGAAATAAGACTGGTGCTGGACAGGACAGGAATGCTGCAGCTGCTGAGCTGAAGCATCAGTGTCTATCCCGATTGAAAAATATTTCTTTCCTCTCTCTCTAATGAAAATCTATGGAAGAGAAGACCATAGATTTGATAGCAGTGAGGTGAAGATAATGCTGCTTTAAGATGCAGTAGCTTGAAACTGTCTTTTACTATTTGCATGGTATTTCCTTACACATGGTAATAGCCTTTTTCTTTCCCAAGCTTCATTTTATAAAATGTCTCTTAAAAATCTTCAAGAATAAAGCAGGGAATCCAAATGATGATGGTCCCACTCTGATTTTATACCAGCTTTAATAAGTTGGATATTTAGTCACATCCTACTATACCTCTTAGCCCAAAGAAGGCAGCACCTTCCTGCTAAGAAACATAGCCCTTCTGCCTGGCTGTTTTGGCCTCTCACTGCATGGTTGCGTACCAAGAAGGGCACTTGTGAAATATTCCTGCTGATTAGTACATTAAGTTAATAGCACACCCTTCTTCTAACAATGAACATCTCTACAATCGATTTTCTGTATTTCTTTGGGCCTTTTTATAAATATTCATACAAATAAATTAATCTTCTCAAGGAAACTTTTAAACAAATTCTGAGGACAAATCTCTTGTGTAACTTGCTAAAACAGTAGGTTTGTTGTGCAGAGAGAGGATTTGCTGGCAAACACACAGAGGCTACTGTTTGAATAGGTAATGTCATGGTCCATCTACTGCTCTTGGATGACCCAATTGTACTTTTCCCCTTGTAGGAACACCACAAAGAACATCAGTGTTCTTTTTTATAGAGTACAAAGTATTCAAGAAGAAAATCAGTGTGAGAGCTAGACTATATTCCTTCCAGTTGCTGTTCAGATCTACTTCTGAAAGAAATAATAACCCATCAAGGAAGACATTTTAACTATGTTAATACTGAAGTTTTGAAAGGCAGCACAAAGACTGTCTAACTCTCTATGCCACTGCAGCTCTTTGTTGATAAACTAAGTGAAGAAAGCTTAGCTATTTCAGATGACCCCTGTTATTCAACTGCAGCTGAGAAGGACAGATGCTTCACAAATAAGATTTACATGTCGAGGCTTGGCAGTAAACTAGATACGTAACTGACACCAAAGTTTCATGTGAAAATAGTTTGAAGGTATATGTTCACGTGGAAATGTAAAGAGCACTGAAGAACTAACATCACATTATACAGAGATCATATATTATCAACGAGACATTATTTGCAAGAAGCTGAAAGCAAACAATGAATAGGGAACTACTTCTAGCAGACATAATATACATAATCAAACAAAATATATAAATCAATGTAAAGGTGTACAAAGATTGTGATGCTGTTAATCTACTGAAAACTTCCCTTCTGAACCAGCCACACGACTGGAAAAAAAGAATATGATTTATTCAGAATTGAAGTGAAATCATAAAATATTATTTGCCTCCTTTTCTATAATGGGTATTTTCCATTTCATGGATATGACCTGTATCCACAGGAAAAGCACACTGGGCTTGAAACACTTGACAGTATCATCTTTCTAGCCCCTGCTCTGAAGCATTCAACTCTCAATGTGAGTGCACATCTTTCCTGAAATTCACGGTGAAATTTCTGGTTTTCTATTCTTTCTTCCCTTAAGGAATACAATACAAATGGTTAAGGGAATTGTACTGAGAACCTGTGGAGATTGTACTGGGTGCTGTCCTGCTACAGTCCTTCTGCCTCACCCTGTCACCAATACTGTTGTATGTGTGGCAGTCAAGTACCTGGCAGCCTCTGAAGAGCAAAAAAAAAAAAAAAGAGTTGAGCTGTCATGCTGCCAGAGCTTTAGCAGAACTCTCAAGCTGCTAGTTTTTAAAGCACATCAGTGCTGCGATCTGTCCTACCTTGGTGCCCCAAGAGTCCCATCAAACAGTACATTTCTGCACTAAAATACACCACCACAAACTCCATTTTGATTCTGATGCAGCATGCTGAAGACCAGTTCTCGCTCATACACAATTTTTCTCCTTTACTCTCAGATTTTTCCATGTCTTTCTTTCCTTCTTAGATTTCCCCTAATGATATCTGGGCATCATTTGTGATTCTTATCAGAGGCCATAATAATTTTCTAGTCAGGTAGAAAATTCTTCCTCTGACATCACGGGCCTGTGCAACCTTCCAATGTTCATGCAGTAGTAACTCCTGTCCCATCAGATAAAACATTCTTCCTTCACACTAAACAACAATAATTCATGAAATCCAATTAAATTATGCAGGCTTAAAGATACCAGCAGTGTCAGTCATGAAGTGCAAAGAAATGAAATGCAAATGTATTGGTTTATAGTGTTTTGGATTTTTTTTTCCTAGTCTCTGTGAATTGAAGGGAGCTAAGCATGCGAGAAAGAAGCAGAGGGTAATGCTGAATGAAAGAGCTGTGTTTCTTGAAATAGGTGGCTTCAGCTCTTAGGGTTATAAAGTAGGGCTGAGGACACCTGCAGGGCAGGGCTGAAAGTGTCAAATAAACTGGAAGAAAAATTGCTTCTGCTATCAAGTCACACCCTGTGCTTCCTCTGTAAAATAGGACATGCCAAACAACTTAAGTTCTGTTTAAAAATGCTTTAATTTTTCCAGTACCAGAGAAAATGTAGCTAGTATTTTAGATGAGTAGCAAATAAGTGACTGCACTAATCCAGTCTGGATTTTGTACTTTAGATCACTAAACTCAGACTTTTTAGGACACCATTTTTGTAAAAATCAGGGAAGTTATTTTTAGGTTTTGTTCTGTGTAAGACAATCTTGTTAAGAGATCTTGTAATAAATAATTTTAAAGAAAGGAAAATCTGATATACTGAAAATACATGGGCAATTATTTCATTAGAGTATATTATTATGAAAGCATGACTGGAAGTACGATGCACAGTAGACTGGAGTTAGGATAATACTAAATCAAATAAGTTATAGAAGTAAACATAAGGCAAGAATGCTAACATGGACTGCTGACAGGATTAAGTGGAGCTTGTATTACATATAAGACCTTGTGCAGTTTCTTTATAGATTAAATTAACCTTCAATGTTTGCTTTTATAAAATCAGATTTTTATTTGATTTGTTTTTAAATCAAAGTCATCTTATAGCCAAAGTATTACCGCAGAATATATATTCAAAAATGCCCTTATGTTATGAGGTCTCTTTTGTGAAATTCCCACAGATGTAATGGGAGATTCTGGGTATGTGAGGACAGCAAGGTCAGGCTCTGCAATCAAAGGGGCAAAGATGTTACCAGGACACCAGTTGTGCTCTGTGTAAATTATATTAGATAAATGGTCTTAAACTGAATAAGTTATTTAACTTTTTGGTGATACAAACAGCAACTCCTATAACATAACCTTGTGGCTGACTTTCCAAATAAACATTTAATTTAAGAACATAATCACTAAAAGCCTGATTCAGTGTTAACTACAGTGCCATGAAAAGGTTTGCCCTGACTAGTGGGTTTTAGATCCAGCGCAACGTTTCTCAAATGGTTTACTGAAGATAGTTCCATTATGTTATTCAAATCTAGCAAGCGCAGACAACGTCATTTAGAATATGTAAAAGCAAAAGCTATGTTAAGACCAAGATGCTGAGAACTAACACAGAGTAAGAGAACTAGAAGTTACAGGGACAGACATCCCTTGGATTAGGAAACTGGGATCAAAGTAGGGAAATAAATGCGTTTCCAAGATGGAGAACCTACTAACCTTGCTCTGAAAATATGGAAACCTTTGGGATTAGTGGACTAGTTGACCAGATCTGGGCACAACTTTGACATTTCACAACATAGATAACATGCATTCATAACAGTCACAATCTTCCACTTTATACACTTAGTGCAGGTGACAGCCACCTGCAGCAAATTCTGAAATCACCTTTCCAGACTATGTGAGTTTCTGCAAGTGATACCTAAAATGCGTTTCACACCTAGGATACAAGACAGAAGATGAGGAGATGGCTTTGTTATGGTCTGTTATCTTGCAGAGCCTTCTGGTGCCATTTAGTACTTTATTCCCCACCCTACTCTCCACACACACATGCTTTTACCATCATCTTTCTTATCAGTAACATTGGCCCAGTGAGGAAGATAGAAATGACCATGCTAAATGACAGAGAATGTGCTGCTAAAGGTGGGGTAAACTCAGAAGGAATATCAAACTCTTCATCTTTCCAAGTAAATGAAGATGTGCACCCTGAGATCGGCGATGAAAGGCCTGAGGCAGCAGTGACACAATGTGTTTTATCTTGTGGAATGTGCCCTAAGTCATAGCCCATCTTCAGCTCTGGGATCCTGTGTGCCAGGCAAATCTGGTAAATGGAACCACACCAGCAAGGTCTGGTAGAGGAAATCCACTCCTAGGACAGGAGGGAGGCTATGATGCTGCTAAAATCTGAAACACAGGCACCAAAGGAAGGAAAATGGTACAGGGACTAGGAGAGTGAGTCTTCCCTTTAAAGCAGGAAACCTGCCAGATCAGTAAAGAGATGCTGTGCTATACTTCAGTATTTCTGAGTAGACTGCAGGGTGCTCTGAAGGCTACTTCAGCATTCCCAAAAGAGACTGAGACTTCAGTCTTATCAGGCTGAAGCTACTGGCAGGTGGGCTCACATATGGGTGCTCTCCTGAGTCCAGGGACACTAAGGATATGGATAAAAATGGTGTGAGGAGGAACTTGTAGCACCTGGACATTTTTTCCAAGGACATGTCAGATGTGTTTCTTTAAGTCTGACCAGAGAAGCTGCCAATCAGGTTCACCTGCCCAATTTCAGAACAGTTTATAAAATATGAAACTGCATTTTCACCAGCCATGTTGGCAAAAAAGTGGTTCTTAAGCAAGGATTTCTAAATAATATAACAGTTAAGACAGAAATAAGATCTGTGCTTAAACCCCGGGTATATCATCACATATTCTCTAAATACAGTAATATAAAAAAAGTACCCAGAATCCTGATGCCTGGTTACAAAGTTTACATAAGGTAAAGATTAAGAAGTAAGAATGGATTTTAAATATAGCTGCCAAGACAATTTATAATTATAATGTCTCTAACATAGCAAAGACTAAAGAATCACACACTTGCTGCATGAAACAATCCTTTTCTTTGTCAAATAGTCATCACCAATGTCATCTTTCTGAAGCTTATTTAAAACACGTTGCCAATCACCTCTTTTTGCAGTATAGGTTTTAGTCAAAAGTCAGTTGGGTATTTCACTTTATCAATGAATAAAATCCATTTCCAACATCCGTTCTGGCAAACCATCCCAGCACCACTAAGCAACATAAACAGCTTGCTTTGGGGCTAGAAACCACCTCTATAAATACAACTCCACAAAAGGAAACTACCAGTCTCTGGCAACCTCATATTTCTTTGAAAGAAAAACAAAGCTGCATGCTTACTATACCACCTCTATGACTGCATTAGCATTCACGAAAATAAACAAACAAACAAATCTTTAAGTTTCCCAAAATCTATGTCTTGCAGCCTGTTTATACAAGTAAAGCACTGACATCTAGCTTCAAGCAGAGACAGTTTCATTTCTTAATAATCAAAAAATTAAAAAATAAATATAGAGAAGAGGGGAAAACAAAAATACATGTGTAAGTTAAATGGGAAAACTGAGGGTTAGCATTTAAGGTAGAGAAAGAAAGAAGACATACCTACCTCAGCCTTACCATGAAAGGGCAGTATTTTGATGTCAGACAGACATATGTCTGTACAGTGAGCATAAGATCCAGCTTTTATGTTCTGCTTAATTTCCAAATCGACCTAAAGGGATTTTGTGGAACTGGCATTTCCCTATTGAGTACTGTAGCTGATGGTCATGAAGCAGGCCATGCTAGCAATATGATAAAAATGAACTCGATAGGGACTGGGGCATAATGCTGATTCACTGGTATCAGAAATTTTTTTTTTGAAACTTACATATTTAAGTGAACCTTTTTTTGGGGAAGGTTTTCAGATCTAAAATATAATTTCTGGTCAAAACACAATAAAATACGAGAACAGACAACAGCGAGGGCACCAACATATGACTTGGCTGCAAGAGAAGCAGGTTCTATCAAAAGCCTGCCAGGTTTCCTGCCAGCTTGGCTGGTGACCTGAAAGGGAACAAAGCCTGCAGTGTCTCCAGGCAGTCCTGCCATCTGGACTGCCTCCACATCATGAATCCTGAGGTCTTCAGGGACTACAGTTCCAGGAAAGCCCTGCCACAGAGGCGTCTTGTAGGTCACTGTCTCAAGAAGTTCCCTGCGCTCGAGGTCCTGGCTCCAAAGACTGCTTGACTCCTGCTAGAGATGACAATGGAAAAGTGGCCTGGGAGAGTCAGGAGACAAGGGCTGAGCCAAGAACCTTTATCTTGGGTTTGCCACTTCCTATAGAAACTGAACAAAATAATTTATTCATAAATAATTTTATCCCTTCTGTGGACTGCTTGTTCCTAAAAGGTATAGTTTCTTTAAAACAATTTCCTGCAAAATGGAAATTCCAATGGATTCTTCTAATTAAAACAAATACAAGTGAAATATTACATTAGACACTGTATCCCTTCCAGTATCACCATGAAAAAGATGATGGACCATGACAGACAGACAAGAAAATTGTATTTCTATGAATAATACCTAGGCTCCTCATGCAACGCAACAATAGGAAATTATCCCAAGATCAATATAAAAATACAATGTAGAAAACAGCTTGCCAGTTAAAAGCTTACTTTATATTAGAGTTCACTACAGCCTATCACTAGCACTGTTCTTCCCATTTAGGTTACAAGCATTACAGACAAAGGATATTTTCCTGGGAGTAGCGTCTGCAGGATGGCTACAAAATTGTCAGGTTGCCACATTAGCGGGGCTTGGGTTTCATTTCTTTTTAGAATCTACTTATTGCTTTTTCTAAAACATCCCAAACCCAGCCTTTTAGCTTTCATGTTTACCTAAACTAAAAGCTACAGGAGTCACTTTGTGCTCTTACAAATTATTTACAGACTGCTGATTTTTCCTACTCTTCCTCACTTCCTGAACAGGATTATCAGGGTGTTAAAGCCTGTGGCATTCTCTCACACAATATAAAAGTCTGTTCAAAGTGCAAGATGACATGCTTATTTCCTGATTTATATCACTTTCAGATTCAAGTGAAATCACACATTCAAATGAAAATCACTGCAAAATTTGAGATAGGGTTTAACTGAAACTTGAGACTATGGACATGTCCCTTTTACAAGCTACCTGTAGCCTGTTTTTCCCCACTGTATCCCATCAGATGTTTAAGCCTGGAGTCTGTTTACACATCCATTATATTTTAAATTCTGCCTGGTAATGATTTCTCCACACATGTGAGCCTCCAAAAGTATGCTCTAGGTTATAAAAAGATCCTAGTGCTTTCAGTGAAAGAATATTCATAAAGGACAAACACAACATGGTAGAAGAATGAGAAAAATACACTTAAGCACCACAGAAGCTGGTTATTATTAAACATTATTAGTTATATCCATTTTAAATGGGGCCTTAAGTGATCAAAACCTGGACCTGTCAGGGATTGACTGAGAGAAGAGCGATCTCTGCCTCGAAGTGCCGTGAAATCTAAGTGTCCAAAGACAGACAGTGGGCTAAATATCACAATGAAGTCAAAAGAAAAATGGACAAAGCATCAGCTAAACTAAACAGAACATAATAAGCTTAAACCACAGCAGACCAGCTGCTTACAACTGCTGCATGTCCAAATCAAATCAACTTTGGCTTCTGCCTGTTTCTAAAATTTAACCTGCATTTTCCACGTTCTTCAGCTAGCAGACAATGCAGCACCAAGTGTTAACTACCACACAGCTATGAGGATTTAGCAAGTGGGATCCTGTGGACTGAGTGGTCATTCCCCTTTGTTAGTTCATTTTCATTGCCAGGACCTGCTGCCAACCTGCCAGAAGCCAGCTGTTTCATCCCTGCCATAAACAGTGTTTGAAACTCTGCTGCCAGCGAGTTAACTAGTCAATTATTTTTAAAATGTGGGAGGGGTGATCTAAAACTATGCATAATGTAGACCCACACACACTTGTGTTTGCACTGGAATTATCATGCTTCTCAGATGCTTGAAGAACATTAGGTCAGCAGCTATATCAAGTCACGTCATTTGCTTTGCTGATTTTAACTCTCATGCAGTGATAGATGTTCCTTGTCAGATGGCTTGCTAGCTATTTTCCATCTTGTATTTTGGTAAATTGCAATGCAAATCTCAATCCACAATAATTCAATACAACAGCTAATGAGAAATGAGTTAATAATGATGAAATCTTTACAGAGGTTCCTTTGGGTTACCTACTTAAGCCGCTGTCAGTATTACAGTCATCATGCTCAAATTACAGGACCATTATGGCATATATTGAATATTTGGCTTCACAGCAGGTAAATTCTTTCAACACATCTAGGATGCTGAGAAACAGTCTCCTTTGGTACTCCTCTCCAAAATATTACCAGCAGGAGAAAACCCAATGGGATTACCTTACGAAAATATTCCTAATATGACCTGCTTCATATGTACTTCTAGAGTGCTCTTGAGACTGCTCCATATTTCACAGCAGTGCCCAGTAATAATACGATCACTTAGTACCCAGTGATCGTACTGCTTTTACTGCGCACTCTTAAATCCCTAATTCCCTGATGCAAAAGACATGATAGCCTGTACAGTGACAACCGCAAAAGAAAAAATTGAATTGCTTCTTTACACTGTCATTACCACCATCCCTATCCTGACACACCAGACATCTGGGTGCAGTGGGAAAGATTCTTCTGTCAAGTGCCCTCTGCCAGGTGCTGTAAACTAGAGGTGCACTGAAAATTTTCCCTGAGACATGCTAAATAATCTTCTTAAACCCGATTCCTAGGATGCAGGTTACATGCACAGGTGACTGCCCACAAGGGCACCTTGGGAACACTATAGCAGCACCGAAATAAACACTAAAATCCTCAGTTCTTGGGGAGAAGTCCTCCAATTATCTCAACCATCAGGGGATTGTGGTATAATGTAGCTGTAAGCTTCAATTCACCTCATTATATACTTCTAATTCCACTTAGTCTGCATTTATACAAATAAAAAGGTAGAGTGAATTTGCTCTACTGTTTTTACTCCTTAACAATGTAAATGCCAAGACTTGTCTTCCTGTTCAGGTGGACCAAACAGAAAACATGATACTGGAGGGAAGAATTGAGTCGTACCTATAACTATCCAATTTTGAGTTTGATTGTAGAAATACCCAGATGCATATATGCAATACTCAGGCCTCTTAGGGCTCATATATTTTATAAGATTCATTTAAATGCTTTCTGCCTATGTATGTATGCAAGAAAATTGCTAGGTGGGCTTCACCTTCCTACATTATTAGCTGCCTTGGCACCTGCACTGGCATCACAGCTGTCGACACCTCCCCAGATGTTAGCCTCATGCAACTCACAGTCTTCCAGCCCTCACATCTCATGCCAGTGCTCAACACCCTTGGTGCATCTTGCCTTCCCTGGGCATCCTTGGGCCCCAACCTAGCTCCCTTCCCTTGCCCTGTATAGCACCTGCACTGTCTCTCACAGCAGGAAAGTCACTCCTAAAGGTTGTTTTGGAAATTAAACAAAGAAAAACAAACCAAAAAAAAAAAAAACCACAACCCAAAACCCACAGTGCTTTAAAGTCCAAAAATATCTTTTAACCATACTACATTTTCCTGCATCGCAGATAGAAAATGTAACAGCGAAGGGCAGCAAGTGGAAAAAGTGGGGAAAATAAACAAGAAATACATTGAGTTGCTGGAGCAGGTCCAGAAAAGGGCAAGGAAGCTGGCCTGGAGAATAAATCTGATGAGGAATGACTAAGGAAACTGGGGCTGTTTAGTCTGGAGAAAAGAAGGCTCAGGAGGTCCTTACTGCTCTCTACGAGTATCTGAAAGGAGACTGTAGTGAGGTAGCTGTCAGCCTTTTCTCCCAAGTAACAAGCAATAGGACAAGAGGTAACAGCCTCAAGCTGCACCAGAGAAGATTTTGACTGGATATTAGGAAAAATTTCTTCACCAAGAGGGTGATCAGATATTAGAACAGGCTGCCCATGGAAGTGGTGGGATCAATATCCCTGGATGTGTTCAAAAAACATGTAGTTAAGGCCTTTAGTGACATTGTTTAGTGGTGGACTTGGCAGTCCTGGCATAATGGTTGGACTTGATGATCTTGAAGGTCTTTTCCAGCCTTGTTGATCCTATGATTCAAATAATCAGTGCTTTGTTTTTCTCTTCCTTTGGGATACTCCCCAGATTAGCAAAATTTTCTCCTGACAAGATTGAATATGAAAGAGAAGGCCATACTGATTTAACAACCTTATAACTCAAATGTTGCAGAAGTACTTGGCAGGAAGGAAATACATCAACTAAGCAACCAAGGTGAGTGATTTATTTTTAAATGCAATTTCAGCAGCAAGGTACAACTCTGATCAGAAGGAAGCTGCATGAGAATGGCAAACTTCAATAGTTCCCCCTTCTCTAACAAATGCTCATGCATTTAAAAATACATTAAAAAGACAAGGAGTTACTGGAGAGGGTCCAACAGAGGGCCATAGGGATGATCAGGTGTCTGAAGCATCTCTCTTATGAGGAAAGATTGTGGGAGCTGAGCCTGTTTAGTTTAGAGAAGATTAAGAGGGGATCTCGTTAATGCATATAAATATCTCAAAAGCGGGTGCCAGGAGGCTGGTGCCACACTTTTCAGTGGTGCCCAGCGATAGGGCCAAGAGCAGTGGGCATAAAATAAAGCACAAGAAATTTCACCTAAGCATGAGGAAGAAATTGGGAGGTTGTGGAGTGTCCCTCTCTGAAGATACTCAAAACCCTCCTGGACACCTTCCTGTGTAACCTACTCTAGGTGGTCCTGCCTTGGCAGGGGGCTGGACCAGATGGTCTCCAAAGGTCTCTTCCAACCCTAATGATTCTGTGATTCTGGGTTTGTGGTTGGTTTATTTTAGTTTGGGTGGGGTTCTGAGTGGGTCTTTTTTGTTTGGTTGGTTAGGGGTTTTTGGGGGGGTTTGGATTTTGTGGGTTTTTTGGGTTTGTTTTTTTTTTTTAAGACAATGTTGAAGCACTGGTATGAACCTATTATTAACTTCTTGGCACTTTGAAAGAAATATTGTAGTAGAAGTGATCCGCCTTCTGTGTTCACAGAGCACAAATATTCCCATTGGGAACCAATTTCCTGGCTTGGCTTGAAAGAGTCTAGTGCCTGGATCTTGTTTAAAAAAAAAATATGATGGGGCAAAGTCAGAGAATATTCAAAAAGAATAGAAAATTAAGAACAAACCAAAACAAAGAAACACAGCATGACCCACAGACTGCCCCAGTGACAGTTTCACACCATTCTACAGTCACACTGCAGCACATTTCTAACACTTTTCATCAACAAAAAAATACTAGGTCTGCACAACTGTGCCAAAAGAAGAAGAGAAAGCAGTTTTGGCTTCGAAAAAGCTGCAAGTTCTAAACTGAGCTGCAGCACAAATAACACTGCTAACACAATTATACCCATATTAGAAATTTATTTAAAGAATCAGAAATACATGCAATCCCACATTTTCTTTGAGAAGTGCTATCACAGAGTTAAAAAATAGAACAGGTAAAATAGTTTTTATTTAGAATTTTAAATAAATAATTTAAAAAAAAATCCTTTCCCTCATTAAAAATACTTTTGCAGAAACAATTTTACTCTAAAGCTTTTCTGATTACATTTTGTGAGTTTAAAGTTCGGGTTGCATACAAAACTAATCATCTAGATGCAACTTTATTAAACAATAACTGAGTGAATGTCATAAGCCAAAGTAAGAAAACAAGCCCTTTAGCTTGCTATCAAAAACAAAGAAGAGGGAGGGAAGGGTTTGTCAAAGATGTGACAAATAGCTGTTTTCTTTGCTATTTTTCTAGAAGTATTGTTGAAACAAAAAGCAAACACAAAACCTTAAAATATGCCAAACCACATCCATGCAAGATAACTTTGCATTATGTAGCACTTTTAAGATAAAATTCCAGCATAAGGCTGTCAAAATAATAGCTCCAAAGGGCCCATTTACATTTTCCTAGCAGCTAATGAATTGCCATGGAAAACGGCAGCAGGCAAGCTTATGGGAAACATCTTTAAATCTGTTTTTCTTCTTTCTGAAGTATGAGCCCAAGCTCTACACTTAAGAGTGAAACACACCCTGTTGGCTCCAAGTGACGACAGCAAGAAGCCTAGTGTATCTTTGAGAAAAATTCACGAAAGTGATATTCATTTGTCATATATAGAAAGGGGGGAAACAAAAGGGAAAAGGAACTGCTCAGCTAAAAAAAAAAAAAATCAAATGGTAGAAAAATACACATGGGCAGCATTTTATAGTATCTAATAGAGGTTCTTAAAAGAAAACTACATGCAGCAGGAAAGAATATTTATCATCATTTTTTATGTGCCAACAGTTACTTTGAGACAGCAAGCCTTACAGAACCCAACTTCACGCAGTGCCTGGATTACAGTTGACCCACACTTAAAAGCCCCTGTACAATACAAGAACAAATCCTAATTAGCTCTAATAAAAGCCTCTTTAAAGGCACAGCTCTTCACAGCCCTCTTCTGACTTCTGGGCAAACAGAAGAGAATATGAACACTGGAAACAAATTAACTGCAAGACAAATTGTTTACTTTCTACCAAAATAGTATAAAACAGCTTTGTCTAAATTGGGAAAATAGAGATTGATCTTGCATAACTGGAAAATGAGGTATAAAGATTGACTGCTTCTTTAATGGTGACATGAGGTTTGGATCTCAAGTTTACCTAATCCTGGACATTTTGATGAAATGATTGCAAAACAGTAACAACAAAAGCAAGATATCATTAAACTAATGAAGCATAGTTGATTAAATGTTTAGATAGCCAGAAGAACATGGGGTACATGAATGTTAGTGACAAAAAAAAGCTAATATAAAGTTGATGACCTGGGATATAACCTAGCCCAATTAGTAAAGAAACAGCCTAACACTTTGACAGGGTTGCTAAAAAGAAAGTTGGAGGGAGCAACTTAAAAATCCTCTTTCCTGAGGGTTTTCACTTTAACAGTACAGTGTAATTTGCCCCTCCTCTCCCCAAATTAGCTTCTATTGTGCAATCATCCAAAACTCTCAAGAAAAACCTTCTCACAACTGCTCCAGAGAAAGAGCCCAGCAAAAGAACAAGAGTCTTACTGTCTGTGTCTCTTGTCCACAGTTACCATTCTCTGTTCCTTTCTTAATCCTAGGCAAAAGACCATATGTGAAGGAATGATTAAATTATCAAGGCAAATAGGGAGACTATGTCAGAACTGCAGATTGTAGGAGCATGTCCCTGCACTTGGGTCTGGGTAAGCAACTCTGCTACAACCTTACTATGCAATGGGATAAAACCTGAGTCTACAATAACCATTCCCTACAGGAATAAACTTAACTATATTGCCTACAAAGGAATGACAGAGTATTCTAGCCAGGTTGCTAACCTAAACAATTAAGAGAGCAGGACTGTGGGAATGCTACAACACAGGATTATTCAGTCAAGCATAATACCAACAGCTTGACAAGCCATGCCTCATTCAACCTGTTTCCTACCACCCAAGCTTACCTCACTGCCAAAGTATTTGTGTAGACAGCTACATCCAAAGACACATAGGAACACCCAGGTGAGACAAAAGGCAGAGAGTACCGAGACATAAAGATGACTTAATGGCATCCTCATGTTGTTTCGGTGCCAGCTCTGTAATTAGGCATAGCATAATTTTCATCATCTGGTGCCAATGTCTGGAATTCCAAGCCACAGTCAGCTTTTATTTTTCCCTTTGCTGTTTTTCACAACAAATTTCAAGTTTCTAGGGACTGCAGCATCAATTCCTAATGGCGCAGGCATCTTTCTCTTCAGCTGTCAATAAAGATGTAATCAGCTGAGAATCTGTGCTTCACTGCTTCCATTCTGTTACTTAACAGTGATAAATAAGGATAAACATTGAACTCCCCAGTCTGAGATCCTTATTAGTGTCATGCTGTTTTCCACTGAACAGGTCTACTGCAAAGAATAAGAATCCGAAGAGACATGAGTACACCTGAGCTTCTAAACTGCTTCATGTCTCATCTTGAGCTACATTTCACTGTGCAGGAATGTAAGCCATTTATGTATAATATATTACACACTTTTTCCTCTCCACCAACAATTTTATAGAAGACTACTTTGCTTCCAGGCTGGTATTTGTCTTACAACCAACGAGCATGTATTTTTGGAGGGAAGACTTAAATCTTTCAGCAAAAGAGTTCTCTCAAGGCTAGCATGAAAAAAAATAAAAGTGGGCATTTTTACACTCCTGTATATTTGAATGCGTCCTTTAAGATCAGTCATCCTGGACAGTATCTTAGGGATTGATGCTTTTAAATGAGGATCTATTTGTTTGAAAGCTCCCCTTTAAAATAATTTCAGGTTTGTGAGTGTATTTCCATACTGCTTGCTTTTTCAGAAAATGTCATCTAAAGTTCTAATTCTACTAATTGCAATTCCTGCTCTGCCTAAGACTAAATTAGGCATCTTCACTTTATTCATCAGTCTTTGCTTCCAGAAGCCTGCTTCAGCCAGCATCTGAATTGCAGACCAGCAGCTATGTACAGCATAAGCATATACCTAACAGAGTGAATTCCAACTAGTTTATATACTCCTTCAATTCCCTAATTCCTTCACTCTGCTATAAACTTCCTGCATGACTTCAGATATGTCATTTGACTGTACCTCAGTTACCTTCCACAAAACTGAAATAATTACACAGGTGTTTTACGCAGAGGAAGCCTAGAGTGAAATGCTCAAAGGTAGGCAGAGTCACAGAGATTATTTTAGTAAGATTTCTGGGAAAGTTCTAATGAAGAACAACTTTAGTGGATAATTTTCATCAAAAATTTGCATTTTGAACAACCCATGGAAGACAAAGTGTGCTCTAAGGAATAAGAAGAATCATTATCCCCTACCCTTTCATAATTGACCTTGCTTCTTTTGGGGACACAAAGGTATGCCACTGTCACTGTACTGAGCTATTTAGCCCCTACCTAGCTCAAACTGGGGCCATCAGTCTGGGAAAAAGTAAAAGCAGGGCAAACATTCATTCTTCCCCTGTTACTCACTTAGCCTTCAGCTATTTTCATAGCATTTACTGAGCCTTATATGGTGTCTCTACTGAGTAGGACCTAAAGGATCAGAGCACTCGATCAGTCTCCCTTTGAACTCATGTAATGCAAAGATGGAAAGGATATACTCTCCCCCTTCCCTTCCAGAGGTGATTCCAAATGCATTGTGCTAGCACACATCCTGCCTCAACACACTGTTTTCAGATCTTCCACTTAACTGCCAACATTTTTAGGCTCCTGTCCATAGTGATCGAGAGATAAAACTGAAGACACAAATATCCAGCGCTGGGCGCAAAACCCCTAAGCCTCCTGAATAAAAGGCAATCATGTCATAGTCAAAACTGTGGTAAATCACTAGAAACATGCTACTATTAAGAAAGAAAACTTTGCATAATACTAAAGTACAATAAACAAGGAGCAGAAAGCATACCCACAGCATTAAACACTGGGAACAAAAACATACAAATGATAGCTTGTTTGTGAAGCAGATTCCAGACCTGCTTGAGCAAGTTTGAGAGGAGAGCCATGAAGAGGATCCAAGGGCTGGAGCACCTCTCATATGGAGACAGGCTGAGAGAGCTGGGCTTGTTCAGCCTGGAGAAGAGAAGTCTCCGGGGAGACCACAGAGCAGCTTCCAGCGCCTAAAGGTAGCCTACAAGAAATCTTTAGGGGGATTTTTTACAAGGTCGTGTAGTGACAGAACAAGGATGAATAACTTTAAAAGGAAAGAGGATAGATTTAGATTAGGTATTAGAAAAAAATTCTTCAGTGTGAGGGTGATGAGGCACCTGAACAGGTTGCCGAGAGAAGCTGTGGCTGCCCCGTCACTGGAAGTGCTTAAGACCAGGCCAGATGGGACCTTGAGCAATCGGGTCTACTCGAAGGTGTCCCTACCTGTGGCAGAGGAGGCTGGAACTAGATGATCTTTCAAGTCCCTTCCAACTCTAACCTTTCTACAATCCTATGATTATTTGTGATTACCATCTCACATCATTCTTTCAATGTTCTTCCTAAAACTGCTTGCTACTGCATTTATAACAAACTTTCTGAAAGGTCATATTGTACCAAAAAACTCTTAGTATTAATGGAATTTTGCGTATATGTTAAATGTTTCATGTAGGCCTCTGATCTACCACAAGGAAGGAACCAATAAAGACAAATCCACCACATCAGTTTCTATGGATAATGCCACTTCTACACTGTAGGTTTTAATTCAAGGAAAATGATGTTTGCTGCATCCAGAAGGATCTGGATCTAGGCATGTTTATACAGTTAACTTTTTGAACTTGTCAAAAAAATTTTAGTTATACTAATACACATATATCAAAAATCATCAAGCTTTGCTTTTTTAATTAAAGTTCTTATTGAAATTCAAGAAGTCTCAAGAAAGACATTTTCACAGAGTATTATCTTTTATATATTGTCAGTTTGAGACATGAGAGCTCTTTCTAGCGTGATAACTTAAAATATGCTCTCCAAGGCATGATATTGCATTTTGATCTCTTCCTTGGAACTAAGACTCAAAAAAAAAAAAAAAGTCAGTCTGATTTATATTTCATGAATGAACTAATTTAATAGAAAAGTAAGGATAAATAAGCCATTTTATTCAGTCAGAATTCAGGAAGCAAAACTTAGGAAGACAGGAAAAAAGTCTAATGAAGTCCAATAATGTTATTCTGATTAAAAAAATAATGTAGCTTTGCAGTTACAGAAAAGCCTCTACATCACAAGTGAGTCTGAATTAATAATCATCTAAATTAATAACAGCAGGACATAAAGGAATAAAATTAAGAAACAGCAAAAATATACAGGCTTTACAAACAAGACTCCAGATAATGATAAAAGGAATAACTTAATTAAAAAAAAAGTGGTTGGGATTGGGTTTTATTTTCAATTTACAGTGTACTGCAAGTTAAAAAAAAAAAAACAAACCACCCACACACAAAACACACCCACACACAAAACACACCCACACACAAAACACACCCACACACAAAACACACCCACACACACACAAAACCCAACCAACCAAACAACCCACCCTGAATGCCCTTTCCTGATGTATCCCTAACATAGCATCCTATCTGAGTCGTTGATGAGTTGCTTTATATCTGTCTGCCCTTACCAAGACACAGATCTCCATTCCTAAAGTACCATACGATTACAGCCCATCACTGTGGTGCACCACTAACAGAAGTATCACACACAGAAGTAAGATAAATGATAAATGTATCACCTTGTTCAATTTCTTTTGGATAACAGGTTTTATAATCATTTCAGATTATATCTTCAAACTATTTTTTGCCCCACTATTCCAGTTTGGCTGCCACTTAAGAGTGGCTTTATAAATACCCACTTTTATTATTAGAAATGGAGCCACTCCAATTCTCTGGCAAAACAAGAGTCACACTGGAAATAGCAATAATCTGAATCTGATCTGACTTAATAAACAATTCTGCATTTATTTTTTTAAGAACTGAAGTAAAATCTTGCCTGACTTGCCAGTAGGTAGCTGGAAGCCTGGAGTGTCAACATCTCTTAAATTCAGATACCTAGCCATGAGTGGGGAATTTGGACATCCCTGCTATGTATCCTGTACCAGTGCCAGAGATCCTGAAGGTTTTAACTATCTTGACTGTGACTGTCCAGAGGCTTTTCATCTCTGAGAGCCCCACATATGAGGATGAACCTGTTCTGGCTGCACAACCTGAGATACTTGAGGATCCATTATTCAAGTCAAGTTTCACACATGCTTGTATCCCTCTTGGTATACAGTTAAATGCTGCAAGAGAGCACACCTGCCAAGTAGGCTATCACTGTGTCATGGTTTAAGCCCTGCCACGCAGCCGGCTCACTCACTCCCCACCTTCCTCCCTCAGCTCCCAGAGGGATGGGGAGGAGAATCAAAAGAATACAACTCCCACAGGTTGCGGTAAGAACAGTCTATTAATTAAGGTGTAACACAAATCAGTACTGCTATCACCAGTAATAATAATGATAAATGAAATAACAGGAGAAGAGAATACAACAGCTCACCACCGACCGATACCCAGCCCCACACCAGCAGTGATCTAGCCCTTCCAGGTAACTGCCCAGAGCTTCCCCTCCTCCCTGGCAGAGCATGAGACTCAAAAAGTCCTTGGTCAGACTAAACATTCTAAGCAGTAGCTAAAAACATCGGTGTTATCAGCGCTGTTCCCAGAGCAAAAGTCAAAAACACAGCACTGCACCAGCTACTAAGAAGGAGAAAAATGACTGCCACTGCTGAACCCAGGACACACTGGAAGGGGAATATCCTGGTTTGCCTCATTTGCCCTTGCTTTTCACAATCCCTGTTCCCAATTCCAATAATGTAACGTCACATGGAACTGGCTCAGATGCTTACCGAGCTTTTACTGAAGTGATTCAACACACTGTTCTCATACCACAGAAAATTGTTGTGGTTTTTGTCCTGGGAGTAAGGGGTTAGGACCAGTTAGCTAACCACCAGTTTGGTGAGTTGAACTGACTCAGTAAGCAGCCTTCTACATCCAGTCAAGCAAACATCAAGACCAAACAGGGAAACCATCTGATCTGCAACAACAGAAAGCCTCTGTCCTCCTTTGCAGGCTTCTTCTGCCTGATCAGATGAACTATAGAATCTGTTCTCTGTCTTCTGAAAAACTTAATTCTCCCTTCTTCTGGAAGAAGTTGTTGTTCTTCCAGATAACAACTTCATTCTGGCTTCAGTTAGCTATTAAAGGTTACCATTTGCATTTCATTTTCCCACAGAATGACTCTCCTGAAGGACCCACATACTTTTCGATATACACGTTCTGATTTCTGAGGAGAGTCTCTGCTAAGGGCTCCCTGCAGGCTCCTTGGCTCAGAGCAGAGCCTCTCAAAGGGATGCTCTTATCCCAAGCAGTGGTTATAGGAAAAGGACTGCAACCATGTGGAATCTCAGTAGGGTATGTGTTTTCAAAATAAATCAAACTTTTGTACATGAGCATTTCCAAACTGGATCTAGGGTGACAAAAATGCATATATATTTTGCATAGCTTGTCTAGAACATAATTTATTAAAAAAAAAAAAAGCCAAAACAAAAAAAAAAACCCACCACATGATTTTTTCATAGACTGACAATACCAGCTTTTAACCAACTGAGTCTGGAAATGGTTCATTTCAAGCCTTTACATGTTAATGCTAATACATAACTATTTTTATGTCATCTCTATGCTTTATTTTAAAAACTTCTTTTGCCTCCTTTATTGGATTTACATGGCAAGACGCTGTCAGAGGAGCAGGCTGCTGGCATCATGGTCTGTTTTGCCCATGATGGTAACTGGTAAGTGATCTCCCTGTCCTTATCTGGAACCACAAGATTTTTTTGTTTCATTTTCTCCCTTTTCTGCTGAAAAAGGCAAGTGAAAGAGCAGCTGGGTGGGCATTGGGCAGACAGACAAGGTTAATTCACCACACCTTCATTGTGTTCCTCCCCAAAAATCTATTTTTAAGAAGTTGAAGGAGATATTAGAAAAATATAATACAAACACCTACAGCATTGGGAAATAATTCCTTCCTCTCCCTTCCCAGCAGAACTTCACCAATTTCAAGAATCTTTAGATGAAAAAATGGCAGCTTTATAATGGAAAACAGGTATTTCACAGTTTTAGTAGTAGAAGTAACAGCAGCAGTACTACTACTACTATACCTATGAACAATAATACACTTCTAACAAGAAAGAAGTGTCGATTGAAAGTTATTAACCAGGACCAATAAGACACTAAGAATAGCCTGTAACTATCAAAACTGACCTAGATACTCTCTTACAAAATAAACTACAATTTTCTTTTGCAAAATCCACAAGGTGGCCACAGTTGCTTGGGAAACCTAGTTTCTAACACATAAATTTAAAAATTTAATGCATATGGAACCTCACATAAATTATACGCCTAAGTGCAATACTCTTATTCATTTTTAAATGGACCTCCACAAAAAATGTCAAATTTAGACTACTGAATGTTTCCCTAAGTGTAGTCTTAGATCAGGACAGGCTTAGATACACAGACTCAAAAGCCGTAACTCACTCTGGTCTCTTAAGTGTAACTGGGTCCAGCTTCTGCCATCCACTGACTGAGAACCTCCAAGCCCTTCTAAGAGAGACTGTGTGGACATAATCACAGGATCAGAGCTTTACTCATGCTTATTTAGGCTCTTGTACCTAAGTCATTATTTTCTGCTAAAAATGTACTTACATTTGGGTCACTCTGTTAATATTGGGGGTTTTATTAGGACATGCTCATAAACTCAGAATACATTCACATCTTTTTTACTCTATGCAGCCTTGATCACTCCAACCATACAAATATAGCGTAACTCAGAAAGTAAAGAAAAGGCGCATATGGACCAAGTACAATGCAACTGCAATACCGAGAATAAAACAGGGTAAGACACTTATTTTGAGAAAGACACTGTGAATACGCACATACCAGTAAACAGGACAATATTGTTTACTGTTTATCCTAATATAAAAAACAAGCAGTGCCCTTACGTATCAGGTAGGAAGTTAAACTCTCTTTTTTTCATGGCACATTATTAAATTTTGGAAACTTCTGTCACAGGATTTTGTACATGCTAAAAGTAAATGAGATTAAAGAAATATTTCTAAGAGGGATTAAAAAAAAAATATGTCAATGATTAGCTTCTAGGCATCCAGGTACTATGATCCGTATGGAGTCTCAGGAAAGTAATTACTGGACACATGCCCTGGTTTTATATTCCCTTCTTAAATAGCAGCTTCATACCACTGCTGGAGATAGGAGCAACAGCTAATACATCTTAGGCTGTATTCCACACAGGAGTTCTTTCACACAGGTGGACACACACACAAACTCTGTTGGCTATGCATATTTAAATAGCTTGATAAAAATTCAAGTATTTTCAAAACAGTTGCTCTCTTGTCACAAAACCTACATGGATGTGTAAAATACATGAGTAAGCACAGGGCAATGAAAAGCAAGGAAATATACAGTGAACCTGGAAAAATGAAACAGCACGAAACTATCCAGCTATTCAACCTAATCGAATAACATTTGCAATTCCAAAATAACTTGATACAATAACATTTGTATCAAAAAATATACAATTAATTTTCAGAACTGTTATCAACTGAAATTTTCATCTCAAAGATGACAAACTCTAGGGATATATGATTTGCAATGTAAGTGTCATGCTGAATGCCTGCTTTAAAAATCACATGTATATTGCATTTCTCAGAATGGAAAGACTTTTCCAGTGTGAGGTACTCTGGGTCCCTTGAGCCATGGTGATAATTTTCTGAAGTAGTCTATGTCACATTTAACCATGTTTGCCTCCATATATCAGTTATTTCTACAAGACAGAAAATAGAAATTCAAATGAACAACATAAAAGACAGAAAACTCATTTAAGACATGCCCATGTAGATGTAACTGAGGTAAGAAGTTCAGAGGCTTAAAACAGAAACAATAACATGCAAGTCAGAACATCTGACCCATGCATAATTTTATACTGTAATTCTACAAATATAAGGCTCGTGTGCTTGAGGAAGAAATCAATCTGTTTATGAATAGGATTATGTTATGCTAAATTTCAGTGTAAGGATCTGACCACCTTGCAAGCACTGAAACCTAGGATAAGCAAATTTCATATCAACTTTCAGAAGTGCAGGAAGCGGTATAAAACACAAAACAATTCACAATCCTTCACTGTCCCTCCCCTAATAACAGTGCTGCAGTTGCACAATGTTTCTAATTTAAAGCTACTAAGTTGTTAAGAGACGGAAAGTAAAGACAGACTTTGAAAAATTCCTTTTCTTGTGAGACTATGTTATTTACACTAAATGTGCTCACTGCTCCTCCTTCTGAGAGAGGACAGATAAAGGAGGGATAACTCTTTGTAATTAACATTTACAAAACAGTATTGGCTGCTTTTAAGATTTTATGTTTTGCAGAAAACAGATGATAAACATTTAAAACCAATTTCTAACACAACACAAGGTATTCTCCCAAAGTCTATATGAAACCACACTGCTCAGCTAATAGCTCTAAGGCAAGGTAGCTATGACTTCCATTACTTCCCTAGCACCAGATGTGTACACAGCTGTCTAAAAGGATTTAGCCATTCTTTATGACCTTTAAAGTGTCAGCACGAAGTAAAGATACCAAAATAATAGACAGTTGGAAAAACAGCATGGACACTACATGTGCTACAGCAACCTGCACATGCAAAATCTGCGATTTGTTCTGCTGGTACCTTTACTGGACTATGCAGGCATGCTCCATCAGCTTCTACTGATGCTTTCCCAGATTTTCATCATTATACACTCAGCCAACAAAACTGCAGGGGCTGGTACCTCCCATCCAAGGTTATCAAAGTCAGGCCATACAAAGATTTTGTCAAAAAGTCACAAAACAGGTCCTAGATGACCTTGACAGACTTCAGCGAACAACTGGCTATGTGCCAGGTGGCATTTTCATAGCAAGCACTGGCTGGCATAGCAGGAAAGTAATGTCCCAAATTCTGTGAACTACAGGAGCACATGCAGTCGTTTTTCTGTTCTGCAGGAAAAAACCCACCTCCAGGACACACGAGAAAACAGATTTTACGCAAGTGAAAGGCAAAAAGAGGAATGCTAGCACAGACCTTCAGTGAAGCATGTGGACAGCAACTATACTAGGCCAGAACAGGAGCCCATTGCCATCTGCTGTCACTGGTGGGAGCACATACGCAGGGAACACCGCCAGCTGTCCTCAGCCTGTGCACACCAAGGCAGGGGAGACCAAGACCTGCAGCTAGGGGCTGCCAAATTTCCAATGATTCCTTTGGCCACCAGCTTGACTCTGGCCTTGGAAAACTTGTTTTGTGATAATGTTCATTTACCATGAAGGGGTAAAGTCAGGAGAAAAATGTAGCTGTAAGCTGGTTTCAGTCAGCTCCTTTCCCCACAACCTCATGAGCATCAGTCTTCCCCTTTTCTAGCTTCCATACAGGACGCTTTAAGATCTCTCAGCTGAGAAATATGTACAGTGATGATATCTGTATATTACTGGAAGCACATGTTACTGAAAACTACTCATGCTAATACTAAAATAAACCTTGTTTTTCCTGTAGTTATACTTAGTCCTTACTGAAAACAGTTGCTTACTAGCTTTATGAATCTCTCCTTTTCTCGGTTTCCTTTGAGAACTGCACTCATGGACCACTGCAATGTCCTAAATACATCATCTGTTGTTTGGCATGGCAACTTCAGTGTTCAAAAGTAGACATTGCTTAAGTGACAATCTAGTTTAATTCTCAGTTCTTTCTTCACATGAGCATTGCACACTTTCAGTCTTGTTCTTATGTAATGCATGCCCTTCCTCTTGTACTTCCTTTTAAACAAATTAAAAGGACAACACAGATACAGAAAGAAGAATGACTCTAAAACCATCCTTTTCAAATCAGGGATGAGGATTTCTGTTTGTCTACAGCAACCAAGTAATAATTTATTGGTGAATAAAACACAGGAAAGTTAAAAAACAATCACACAAATCTCCATCAAAACAAGGAAAAAGACCCCTACATGTCATTAGTATCTCTGTAATGAGATAGCAATGCAGTAAGTGAACAGTGTCGCCGCGACACTGGCTTCATTTACACATGGTTTAAAGCAAGTAGATAAAGTTATAAACTCACTGTTCAGTGGATACTCGAGATTTTATTCTTTTACTGTGTATGCAACCCTGATGGATGGTTAATATCTTGAAACGGGTCCCAAAAGAGCAAGAAAAATGAAACTGTGAAGGATAGAATTACAGTTCTATGTCCCATAAGTAAAATTGGTATTTATTTAGGTTTTTAAAAATATATTTATTGTCTTTCATAAAAACTTGGAAGTAAAAACCAGATCTCAATAGACTCAAATGATCACACTGGGAAAATATGCAGATATTGCTTACAACTATGTCATAACAGAACTTAAGCTGTGCGTGCAAAAACAGCGTAGAAAGGAAGCAGTAATAAACAAATTGCCTTAGTGATACAAAGAAAAGAACAGCAGTCTCAATGGTCTCCCCTGCTTTTTAAGTGACTGAAGGGGAGGTAAGGGCAGTTCTTGACTGTACTTCACATTTTATGCTGAACAAGAGCTCACAAACATGGACTAAGAAAGATGTTCCCTAGTTTGTGACAGCTATCAGATCTCTAGGTAGTTCACATCATCCCACAAGTTCTGTCTCTGACGCAGACAAGCTTGTTGACACCAGATTTCAAGTCTGTTGAATAAAATAATGTTATACAGTGGATATGCTCAGCTATCATGCTCATCCTAAAGGCATAAACAGTCTCTTGTGCAGCCTGAGTCCAAACCAAGAAGCAACATTAGTATGAATATCCCCAAGTTGGTTGCAGAAGTCTCTGAGAACCAGAGAGGGTAGCTGCTGGTCTGAGACATTTGTAACAGCTTATTCTAATGAAGGCAAGTATTTCAGCTATTCATACTCAGTCACTTTTTTGGAGCTATGTTTTCCACTTGCAAGAAGATGCCATGAATGAAAATGCTGCAAAAGCCCTTTTTTGTCTCCCACCCATTACACCTGGGTATTCAGTTTCAAGCAACTCTCCACCATTCATAAAATCGGTTTTATTAATAATAAGCTGCCAATAACATTGATTCAACCAAGCAAATGAGTGTTGTATCACACACAGGGCAAAGAACCCTTGTTTAGTTTCCACATTGCTGGTGCTCAAGTCCGTGCTGTCAGCTGATTCCTAAAAAGCATCTATGGGACAGTCAATTATTAAGTAGCACCACAGCTGAAGGACTTTGAAGCTGCTCATTCCAGGTTCCCTTCCAGGGTAGGAAGTTCATCATTAACTAGGAATTTGTTCAAATCCTGGTAACTCCCATTTTTGGCACACCAGAGTTATATACCTCAGCAAAATATAGAGGAGGTATTCTCTGTCTTGTTTTCAATACCCTTCCTGATGATACCCAACATTCTAGCAGCCTTTTCGGCTGGTGCTGCTATACTAAGCTGATAATACCAGGGAATTGCTGATGATGACTCCAAGACCTTTACTAGTGCAGCCCTGACAAAATTCATGTTGTACTCTCCCAGGGTGATATGCATGAGATAGTTCTTGTTTGTTGTAGTCTATAAGTAGAATTAAAGTCTGTGTTCTATTTGATTCCACTTTCTGTTGCCATATGAATGAATTCAAATGAAAATATGATATATTAATGTTGTCAAGTAATGTATCTGCCACCTGCCTTTGTGTCCTGCCTAGAACTCGCAAGATACATCACGCAAGTATTGCAAAAAGATAAGACAAAATACTTAAGGATTGGCAGCATCAGGCAGGCTGAAGAGTCCATGACAGAGCTTTTGTTAACTGACATCAACTTGCTGCATATTTTCCTCTTTGAATTACTGAGCAGAGCTCATATATCAACATACCACATAGTATATATTTTACTACTTTTAAAGTTACCATCTGTAGAGATTGAGGATATACTATTATTAAAAATTTCAATATTGTAACATCTTTTCAGTGTTTTGTTTTGAAAATGAAATTTATGCAACTAATGCAGCTACATTTAAAAGGTCTGTCTTCTGTATGACTATCCACATTGGATTATTTCAAAATGCCCACAGTATGGTATTTTCCCTTTCTCCCATACTATTTAGTGTCATCTCCTTTCTTGCTGTTAATCCTTTTTCTTCATTAGCAACAGAATCCCAAGAAAGCTTAATTCCTTTTACAAGAATCAAAAACTAATAATGTTTTTGAAAGGTCACTTTTTATAGCATGATGAAAACTTTCGGTAATCCAGTCACTTAATAGCAAACTAAATCCATCTAAAAGATCTGATTCAAAGTACTTAGCATGCATTACCAAAATACCCAATCATTTAACATTTTCCAGAATGGCTGAGCTTATAAGGCAGCGAGTCAGACCACCACTACAGCAATTACAAGGGGATTAGCTACTCCCTACCTGAAGCTCATCAAAAAGTACTACAAGGTTGGAAAACCCATCCAACAGCTGAGCTAAGAACCTTGGTCTGTCTAAGAAGGTTAAGATGCTAAGATGCATTGGCTACAGAATAAAGCTGACAATGAAAAGCAGGAGTGAAATTGAAAAGAACAGAACCGAAATCTCTAGGTAGTACAGATGGGTCTTCAGCAGAAGAACCAAGGTTAGCAGAAAGTATTGACTGGTTTTGCACAGCCACGTGAAAATGCTGAAGCCCTGAGAAAGAGAGTCTGGGCATGGTGCCATGCCTTCTTGAGTTCAGAGGGCAGGCTGCCAGCCTATACTTCTAGGTGTAACAGATTTCTCTTGCCAAGCATCTCTGTGAAAAACGAGTATTAATTCTCTTACTTTTATTTTAAGATGGCACAACCTTACTATCCCCAAGAATAGAGGAAAGGTTGTAGGAAAATAAGATTAGTATCTTGCATTTTACTCAGTTTTGATTAAAGTTTCCTATTTAAACTAGCTCTCCCAGGATGTAAGATCTAGGGAAGAGCTCATGAAGAAGAGTTCTTTTTATTGGAGGGAGAGGGGAGATGAAGGAAGTAGAAGAGCTCCTGAGTGTCTCACCATTCAACCTTCAGAAAGAAAAACTGGCACTGATTTTGATCTGCCTACAGGGGAGCAGGGGGAGGGGGGGGATGGAGGGGGATTACTGTGTTCTTCTACATTATTTCAGCCTCAGAACTAGTTTGCCTACTTCTTTATTTATCAGTCCCTATCCTTTGATTTTTCACAATATCTACAGACAGTTTGTGCAGAAGAATGCAAACTCAATGCCCTAACAAAAGGACAAGGGAGAATAAAAAAAAAAAAAGGCACAAAGTATTTTTTACACAATAAAACAAAATTTTCCTTCACCATCAACAACAACAGAAAAGTATCTTCCAAAGGAACTTCCCCCTCATACCTCCAGATCAACATAAAGCACTGATGAACTACCTGAGCACTTGATCCCTGCAGCTACTCTGCTGTAGTATTGCAACTTTTTTTTTTTTTTTTGGGGTTCCAAATTAAACAGGGGAAGTTTAGACTGGGTATAAGGAGGAAGTTCTTTACTGTAAGGGTGGTGAGGCACTGGAATGGGTTGCTGGAGGAAGTTGTGAATGCTCCATCCCTGGCGGCATTCAAGGCCAGGTTGGACAGAGCCTTGGGTGGCATGGTTTAGTGTGAGATGTCCCTGCCCATGGCAGGCGGGCTGGAACTAGGTGATCTTAAGGTCCTTTCCAACCCTAACCATTCTGTGATTCTATGATTCAAACTTCCTCAGAGACGCATTTCTCCCCCAAATGCAGCAATCAACTTATATAGTAGCTGATTTAACTGTCCAATTTTCTAAACTACATTGTGAATACCTTTCACAAGAGTTAGAAGTAACTTTTTTGCTTTATCCATAGCTAAAATAATCAGGACTAGGGGTCATAGAATCACAGAACCGCAGAATGGTTTGGGCTGGAAGGTACTTTAAGAGATCATATAGAGCAACCCCCCTGCCAGAGGCAGGGACATCTTTCACTCAGTCAGATTGCTCAAACCCCCATCCAACCTAGCCTCAACAGGTCCAGGAACAGGGTATCCACAACTTCTCTGAGCAACCTGTTCCAGTGTCTCACCATCCTCATTGTAAAAAACGTCCCACTTCTGTCCAATTTAAATCTAAACTCCTTCAGTTCAAAACCGCTGCCCTTCATCCTGTCACTACAGGCTTTGAAAAAAAGTCTCTCTCCATCTTGCTTATAAGCCTTCTTTATATATATAAAGACTGCAATAAAGTCTACCCTGGAGCTTTCTCTTCTTGCTGAACAATCCCAACTCTCTCAGCTTTTCTTCACAGGAGACGTGTTTCATCCCTCTGATCATTCTTATGAACCTTCTCTAGACCTCCCTGAAAAAGTCCATGTCTGTCTTGCACCGGGCATCCCAGAGCTGGATGCAGTGTTCCAGGTGGGGTCTCACTGGAGTGGAGTACAGGGGCAGAATCATCACCCTTGACCTCACGGCCACACTTCTTTTGATGTGGTTCAGCATACAGTGGGCTTTCTGGGGTCAAAGTGCACATTTCCAGCTCGCATCCAAAGTAGTAGTAAGTGCACAGAATTTGGAAAACTGTGAAGCCTTAAAAACAGCAACAATAATTTCCATAAAAACTCTTCTATGAAATGTTTGTGTATTTCAAAATCCTATTTAGATGCACAAGGAAGAGACTATAATGCCCAGCTGCTTCTGAAAGAATTACATGCTCAAAATTTAAGATGCTTTAATTAACCATAACTTTCTGTCCCAGCAGTGAAGTACATAGGTCAATGAACATCTATGGAAATCTTGGTTAATTTAAGGTTTAAAATTGCAATTCCAGATACTACAATGAAACAGTCAATATAAAAAATTTACCATAAAGTTTCATCTCCCAGAGATTTACAGCTCATTTAAGTCATCTTTATTTGGACAGGACTTCATGCATAAGCTGTAAACTCAGAAGTTACAGCAGACAGGAAGCAGCCAGAAGTTCTGTTGGAGGGAAATAATCCTAGAAATTCTGATCAATACCACAAAGAAAACTACCTACTCCAATTAAAAAGATACCAACTAACCTATTAGTACATGCTTCTAAGAAGTATGTACATATTCTGTGGTGAAAGCAATTTCTCACCAGTGACCTATACTAGAAGCAATGACCTGCTCTGTCAAACAGAATACATTTCATCTGACACAGCTTTGTTCACAGACTGGAGTGTTTAGTAGCTGTAAATATTAAAGCCTATATATGACAACCTGAATCTCCTAGGAAAACCTTTGCTCACATTCACTTAATTTGCATGGAAATCCAAAAATCCCATATGATTTTTACTGGAGAGAGATTCAGCCAAGCAATTATATGGAATATGGCAAGGTTTTAAGTGCAACAGCAATACCTCATAGCACTTTAAAAGCAAGAAGTGAAGTCTGCTATAGCCAACATAACTGGTAAAGTGAAAATGTAATCAGCATGTAATTAAAACAGTTGATAGTCATACAGGATTAGAGTCAAGACTCCTGATCTGGCAAAAGCATACCCTGCAATTTTTCTAATGTCAAGTAATCCAGGTCATACCTGCTACACCATTCACCAAAAAGACAGACTCCCCCAATGCTCAGTACAGTGAAGAGTCAGGAAGGCTGAAAAAAACCAAGAACAGGTCAAACACCGGCTTCTGCCCTGGCAAAGCACTCTCTGGGGCCTTTCTACATAGATCTTGGTGCACTCCTGGAAAAGATATTGCAGCATCTATTTTCATCAGCATTTAAAGGAAACAGTGACTTTCCCAAAGACATCCAGACACAAAATGTTTAGGCAGCAGTGGAAGACAGTTAAAACCTCAGCTTCACTAACTATAAGCATAGCAAATGCATAAGAACATACTTCTAAAGGACACGATATTTTGTTCTAGTGTTTTGGGGTTTTTGAATCAAACTAACAATGAAGATGGAGACCAATTTATTTACCTTCTGCTTTTTGGTCTACTGGAGTCCACCATGTTTGTATAGCAAACCTCTCCCATGTTTGTAATATATAAAGTTCCCTACCACAGGAAAGAAAAAAAAGCTGGCGCATATAAAGTTAATTAGTAAATACCACAGGTACTGAAAGGTCAGAAAATCAGCGCCCCTTTGGAAACCTGTGCATTCAAGCCATTACTAATACAGCTCAATTCATTAATTATCAGCAAATGAGCTGACAGTCCTCAGGTTACCTGATTATGAAGAGACAAGGCAAGATAGTAGGAATAAAAAATCCTGTGGGATCTCTGGTAGATCTCTGGTCCAACAGGCAGGCAAAAAGGACTGCAGAATAGATCATGGAGTACCATGGACTGTAGGAAGAACAACTAAATAGTATCACAACTGTGATTCAGTCACAAGATCAGTAACTCTGTACTTCAATTCTCTTTAAACTGCCAGGGAGGACATAAACTCATTGCTCCATCTCTGCTGGTTTTCACCACCTATCACGCAAGCTACACTACTGCTTTGTTTGGTTTATAGTAGCACAGTATAAAAAGATAACATAGAATGAACAGCCAACAAATCGATGTAAGTGGCACATAAAGGTACAAAAGCTTTCAGAATGCAGTTACATTAATTAATTAAATCAACTACTAACATGATCCTTCAAAAAACAGACATTAACTGCAGGCAAAGCAGATTGTCTGAAAAACTTATGAAAATACAGCTTTAACCAAACAGATGCACATAAGAAAGACAGAGAAAACCAGCTGTCTCAATGAAGACAAGCCAGACCATAGAAACCACTGGCAATTGTGCAGGAAAGAGTGGTGGCTGGCACCTACGGCTGCAATAAGTGATTTACCAAATGAATGGCTACATGTTCCTGAAACCTACAGAAAAGCTGCCAAGGCAACTTTTACGCTCAAGGAGGAGCCATGTGTCCCAGAAGGGCCAGACAGAGACTGTCACCAACCTCAAAGAAAATACAAAAGGCATTAGCTTCCAAATACTCTTGCAGAATTGTTCAGCAGATACCAGAAAACACACTCCCCAGGTAAAGCCAAAAAAGCTTCTTAAACCTTTCCCAGACTCCCCCAACTTCTTTCCTGTGGTCTTGCCCATACCATACAGATCTGACCAGATCACAAGTGACTACGGCTCCAAAAAAAAGAATGACGAAGACAGAGGTGCAAGTAGAGTTCTTTTTCATGGTCCCAGCCGAGTGTCCCATTCTGCACTAAGGAGTAAATTGAAAATTGCATTTACCTAAGTGTCGTCTTTAATCTCAGAAAGCTACTCCTGAAACTTTAACAGCAAAAAAGTTAGCGAAGATAATTTGTATTAAAATAGCCCTAAAGAGATGAATACACATTTCTAAGGAATGAAGAAGTGAAATCAAAGAACAAGGCTAATTCACCTCAGAAACTTAAGAAGCAGCAAGTCAGCATCTCAGCGGAAACTAATCCAAAGGATATTGGCACATACTGACAGTTACTGTAGGAGATTACCTATCAAATGCACAGAAGCAGTCTACCACACTGGGAAAAAAAAGACAACGAAATATACAAAAAGGGGAATGAAACAAAAGAAAAATTTAGGAGGAGACCACTGACACAAAACTGAAGAAGCAGCATGGAAGAAAAATAAAAAAAATAAAGCAAGCCACAGTTCTGACATAGGAAAATCACGACACATGAAGGTCAAAGACGATAACTTTGATCCCTTACCCTTAAGGGCAAAATAAATAAAAAGCTACAGCACACTATTATAATTCTAATTTCAGCCTGTTGACTTATGCAGGCTGAGTTGGTACCCTTTCTATGGGAAAAACAAAAAACAACTCTCATGGTCATTTTTGCCTCCCTTCTCTGTACACCAAAGAGTAAAATCCAGTGAAAATACATTGACGGTAGAAGAAGCAATGACTTATACATAAGCAAGGACTTCTAGCAAACCTGATGTTGCCTTATGACACAGCACAAAGCAGTTTTGCTGTTGCACAAAGCTACCTATCCAGTGAGGTTACAACCCTATGAAAATATTTTGGCATATACAGCCATATTATTCAGAAGAATTAGCGCTTTATAACATTCTGCTTGCCCTGAACATGCTCCCACTTTTTACCCTCCTTGGGCTGAGGTAAGCCGGGTGAGCTCCACAATCCATGCTGTTCCCAGTGGCACCTTGGCAGCCCATGGGATTTTGTGAAGAAAGGTCAGACACAGTGAGTGGATAAGAAAAGAGACTGGGACACGACATCAGTGTCAAGCTCTGTATAAAAGAAAGCAAACAGAAATTTACCGAGAATGACACTTCCATTCTGTTGAATCTTGCAAAGTGTACAGATCAGGATTTTCTGGACTGTGTATGTAGTTAGCTAATGGGTTAAAGTCAGCACTTTTTCCCATTCTTTCATTATGCCCATACCTGGGAGTTTTATTGGAAGGACTGGCATGAAATTACACAGTGTAGGGTATCACACACATGAAAGCACTCCAGAGAGACACAGATTTCCAATGCCATATGGTGCCCAGCCCCACTGCTTACTTAGAGTGGATGCCTGCTGCATTTCTCCTAACCTGCATCCTTTAATTTCTGCGTGTGCTGTTACACTACATCTTTGAGCACTGCACTGCAATGGTGAGAGCTGCCAGCAAGGGGACACTAATGCTGCTGAGGAAACATATGGCACTTGTCACTTTAGACAGCACTTAAGATGATACAAGACTGGATACACACTTCTGCCAAAATGAACTCCTGTCACCATCTGCTTCAGAGGGCAGGAGGAGGAGGTAACCACTGTTTGATAGTTTTTTCCACTCACAGACGGGGATAGAAAGCTATCTTGGCTAGCCCACTCAGGGCAGTCAACCTAAGTAACTTCATCTTACAGGAGATAAATGCTGGAATAAAAAGCTGAAGGGGAAACAATATGTTTTGCTGAGAAAAGAAACCCGCTTGACCTGGGGTATATTTCTGTCCTACTTAAGAGACACTTCTCCCTTCCCTGCCCCAAAGGCTTTTTTCTTAGCTACATCTTTCTCACTAAGAACTTGGGTTTTGAAAACAGCTTCTAAGGATTTTGGAAATAAACCACTGTCTGCAGTGACACAGTGGCTGTGCACACACTGGGCTACTTACCAAGATCTGCTAATAAGCAGGCTTTCAAACAGACAGGCCTGGGAATACACATTCCTTTGCTTTCAAACCAACAACAAATCTGCACATTTGCCACCATAGGCACTAAAAGTAAAAAAGTCAAAGCAGTAGGTGGAAAAGAGGGCCTCTTCTGAAAGCACCTTCCCTCATTTCCACTATGCCAGTTGCATGCCTGATCTCACCCAGACCAGCCTTATCACAGAATAGTTAGGGTTGGAAAGGACCTTAAGATCATCTAGTTCCAATCTCCCTGCCATGGGCAGGGACATCTCACACTAAACCATGTCACTCAAGGCTCTGTCCAACCTGGCCTTGAACACTGCCAGGGATGGAGCATTCACAACTT